>JAULKJ010306624.1:0-11218 GCA_032355405.1 Rubia balearica | reverse complement strand
CAATCTGAGATCATTTCCTTTTTTCTGCGAGACACAGCTAAGGATTAATTCTATTACCTCCCACTTGGGAACACTATCCCTATAGGATAACCTTGACAAGATTGGTTTTGAAATTTACAAGTCCAAGCATGAACCACCTATTTCTTCTCTTGCATGCAATGACATAATCTCATGTGATAAATTTGTTCAATGTGATGATTCTTGCATGATTGATGATGATGCGTTTCTTGTATGATTGATGATGATGTGTGCCTAGATAATGAGAGTGATGGGAGAAAGTGTGCTTTGAGCTTTGATTGTGAAAATGATGTTGATGACACCTATGACATGCATGAGTTTAGTGATGATCTTTCTATTATGGATTGATTTTCTATGCTCAATAACTTCAACTATGAGTGGAGAGTGGCCAGGATTTAAAATATCTTTAGCCACCTCTTAAACTCGAGGAAATGGCTAAGGAGTCGACATTAGCAAAGGATGGATATACACTCTCTATTGTGAACAAGGAGCATGAAGGTAAGGGTGGCACATTGTGGAAGCCTCCCCACAAAGATGCATCGTGGGTGGAATCATGGATGGCGACTCCAGATACCCAATGGTAGGTTTGTTTTAAGTAGAATGCATAAAGAGTAAGTCGTGAGGAAAAAAATAAATATACGGTGTTTTTCCTTCTTTTTTTTGATGTTTTTGGGTGGTTGATTCTTGCATGTTTGTGTTTGTTTTTTTAAAAGATTTTATGCGGATTTCTAGTCAATATTTGAGTCTAAGATCGAGTCTCGTGTTTGTGGTTAAAATAATATATGATTTGGATGAAAAAAGTGTTAGAAGAATGAATGTGCTGGGGAGCACAGGCCGTGTATGATACATGGCCCACGTAATATGATCTGGCACGAGGCCTTCATATGGCACTGGTCATGCCATGCTTCGTGCCAATCTACAAAAACTGTAAACGGGCAGGATTGCAGAATTTTGGTAGAATTGATTTTTTTGCAAAAACAAACACTTTTGCCCCGATTGATTCCGCAGATTTGTTCTTCCCTAAGTTGGTAAATGTCTGTGGTATCACACCAAACATTAACACTTTTTTTGAGCATTAACTCATTAAACTCCAAAAGTTTCTATTTTTGCCTAAACCATTACTACCACCTTTTTGCCTCTCTCCTAAACCACCCACTTTTAAGAAGATGTTTGATTCCATGAATCTAAACTCAGAGTACCTTCTCCCATCCATAAAGGTCATTTAACCCACTCCAAATAAGTCAAAAAAATCACCCTCATTTCACAATTTAAGGAATGCAAAAATCGGGCACTTTCTCTCAAGGAAGAGCACTCTTGCTTTTTTTGTGTGATTTTCATCTCTTAACCTCCAATTATGGGTAATTCTTTGAACTTTGTGCTTACTTATTTCTTTAGAATGGTTTTTTTAAGTGTGGGAAGGTTTGAAATTTGAAATACCTTATGATTTGTGGAAGTGTATGGGTTATATGCATGTTGTTGTGTTGGACTAAGTGTGGGGGAAGGGTATGATCCTTGTCTTGAGATGACATGATTTTCCAGGTGTTGGTTGTTTAGGAAGGATGGTTCCTAATGAATTATCTTTGATGCATATGCTTGGGTATTCTAGCCATTGCCATTTTCTCTTGTTATGGTATAATAGGTCCTAAAAGGAGTAGGCTGGAGAAAAGAACAACCTCCCGAGGTGATAAAGGGAAGTGTTAGGATAAAGTTGGGAGACAATAGCCGAAAACTCCCACACCTTCTAATCTCGCCAGTCTTGTTGATGAGTTCATGGGGTTTGATCAACATTAATGGGAGTGCGGCCTAGAGATGGAAGTATCTAAATAGGTCAAAGACGACCATCTTGGAGATAAATTTTTTGTTCAAGGATACCTTGGTAGCACTATGCCTACTCGATCCCGTCGCCTATATGCAAGGTCGGATAGGCCTAGATAGCTTCGTAGAAATGCACTCCAAGACGTATATTAGGTGAACTTTAGAGTGTTTGGCAATCGTGGAGCAAACATCGGATAGTGATGGGAGGAGGACAATCACATTCCACTTGGATCACACGGAGTACTCAATGACCCATGTAGAAGTCGCTCTAGCATTTGGGTGGAAGTACGAGAAAAAAGTTTCAAAGACTCGTTGAGCAGCTTTTGGTGAAACTTGACTAGCGCGGTTAGGAACCATTTGGGGAGGAGTACCACAATACTCCACCCGGCTTTTTGGTACGTTCACCGGCTCCTATCCATGGAATTTCTTTACCACAGGTAGATTTCCAATGCCCCAACCAAGACATGTAAATCATTTGGGAGATGACTCCGAAAGGAAATTTCTACCCTAACTTGGTGGAGACTTTCGTGGAATAGTGCATACACACAAGAAAAAAAAAGCCAGAAATATACCTATGGGAGGCATGGTACGACTTTTGGCGTGACACTTTGGACATTCGGTGCCCTCTCATTTTTCTTTGGAAAACTTAGGATGTTCGGGGACGAGGAACACCATGGATAAGTTATCAAGGGCCTCAATGATTTCTACCACAACCTTGGAGGATCTTTTTATTTGGTTATACTATAGTGTCACGGTTTGTAACTTCATGATACTTCTACAACCCGAATGCATGACCATCAACCATGAAACTACTTGGAGGACATCTTCCTAGATCCTGATATGAAGTTTAATAAGGCTTTCTACAACACCCTATCGGTCCCAGACATGAACATTGAAGAGGAATATAGTGAGATCCCACCTAGAGTGCCACCTACTCGAGCCAACCTACCGGCGAATTTCTTTAACTGATTTCGCACATTTGGGGAACAACTCCTGAGTTCAACACAAATAGTTCAAGAGGTTATTCACGCGGTATGAGGTATGAGTTTGCAAACGGAATAATTTGGGCTAGGATTGGCACTATGGATGAAAACATGAGATCTTGGGGAGGTAGGTTAGTTTCTATTTAGCGAGAAGTGAAGGAGGAGTTTTCCATTGTTGATGGGAGAGCCAATGTGCAAGAAGAAGCTATAGAGCAACATATCGAAAGGATGCACACCTCAAAGCTTGAAGGCTTTCGTGACTTAGGTCCTTATGAGAGGAAAGAATTGAGGCAAGAAGAGAGGAGAAGAGGGCGCGAGGCGAGATGCATGAGAGCGGGCCCTTCGGGACCCTAAGAGTAAGTGCTTACTATCACCCCTACTCCACTTTTGATTCATACTTTGCATGATGCATTGGGGGCAATGCAAGGTTTAAGTGTGGAGGAGGGAGTAGTTAGGCACTTGGGAATTCCAACAATATTCCTTTGTGTTTTTGTGACATTTTTTTGCTTATCTTCACTGTAGTATGAATCCCACCTTTGGGGAATTTTTTTCTACACAAAAAAAATTGGAAAAAATGAAAAATATATACTTGGCTAAGTCGAAAACCTGAAAGGGCGACTCAGGCAACAATGGGAAATGCCCGGATAGGTTGAAAAACTTATGGAAAAGTGAGAGGCCATGGTGTGGAAAAAGGTGAAAAGTGAGCTCAAAAAGAAATATTGGAAAAATGAGATAAATTGAAAAATCCTATGATTCTCATTGATTGTATTTTTGGTAGAGTAACTTAGCTTCACATACTCATTATGTGAACTTTACCTTCTACTTGGTATGTTGGTTGATAGGTTACCTTAGCTTATTTGGGGAGTGAGAGTTGTGAGATTCTTACATCTTTGGGAAAACTAGGGTAGTCTAGGAATAAATGTTGAATGACATGGGGAATTCTTTGCATGCTATGTTCCGCTTGGATATTTGTTCGTTCTTTTTTACTCAAGGACGAGTAAATGTTTAAGTGTGGGGGAATTAATGTACACCTAAAAGCATGTGTTTTCAAATGTATTTGGCACATTTATTAGTATTTTTTATGGTTGATTGCTAGATTTAGTTAGATTTACATCAAAAGGGGTTTAGATGGCCTTTGTTGGTTTTCTTTTCTGAATCCTTCCTTTTGTAGATATATTTAGACCTAACAGATTGTATATGCTTACGAGCATCTAGATCCTATTTTGTGAGCTTCACTGTAGATCACTCGTAAGTACTTCGGAGTAGAATGTCATTCGCAAGAATGGTATCAGATGTTTGAAAACCATTGGCAAATATGGTAGTAGACCAAAGGCCACACACTTAATCATGGTAGTAGATGGAAATGAGCCAGAGAGAAAGGATTTGAAGCCCAGATAACTTAGAAAATTGGCACGATCGTGCTCTTCTGCACGGCCCATGCCAACCGATATGGTAATGTGGCTAAGTACTAGCACGGGGCGTGTCCTTTGGCACATCCCATGTCTTTCATCAGGATCGTGTGGTTAAGTATAGGTGTGGGCCGTATCTTTTTTGTACACACGTACGCCTTGAAGATGAAGGATTGAAGACCCAGTTCGCTCCTCACCACGTATTGCATGGCCGTGTCATCCGAAGGTAAAGATCTCAACTCAGTTCCATGGCCCGGACAGATCTTCACAGGTCGTGCCGCTCAGACGACCAAAACAACCTTCTACAAGGTGGACCACAAGAATCTACACGGGCAGCCGCTGAGTTAGCTTAGAATGCCTTCCAATTGGCGGCCCATGAACTTTTGCACGGGCAGTGCCACCAGGGACGTTTGCTATTCCACGACGCGTGTTGCACGTGCCGACGCAGTAGATTAGGGTTTCTCTAGTTTTGGACCACTTTAATGCCCATTTCCTACCTATTATATAAAGAGTCTATGTCTACTAGGGTTTAGTAGTTTGGGAAAGAACATTCATTGTTGTAATTTCTATTCTCCTAGTTTCTAAGAGTATGTAGAGAGACAAAGGGAATAACCCTTCTCTTTTTTGTTTAATCTTTTCTAGTTTTGCCCAAGGGCATTGAACCAATGGTAAAATTGGGTTCAATGCTTAGGGAGTAGTTTATTTTCTTAGTCATCTAATTTGTACTCATGATTTGGTAGAGATTTTGGGATATTTTAGGTCTCCCTATCTTTTTATGTTTATGGATATCATGCTTGATTTAATCTTAAATTCTGGGGAAATGCATGGTATATATTATATGATACACAATAGCTATATGTTTCATGTATAGTTCTAGGCTTGTTTGTCCCCTTAGGAGTGTTGGTTAGGGTATTTTTGGGTTTGTGAGTCCTCGGCCATGTGAGTGTATGCATGTGGGTCGTGAGCACCATTCTGATAAGCTGACCTTACTCGACTGGAATATTTTACTATTGTCGTTTCAACCCTAAATTTATCATGAGATTCCAATCCCTTTTCCTCCATAGGCCTGGGGAGAAGCGTTCATAGTTGAGATACAAGGTGTAATTCCTTATGGGAAAGAGGAACACGTTGACGGTTGGACTGTTTGATGCACTTTCCTAACTACGGAGGTGGTGTTGATAGAATAGACGTGGGCACCTTTGTGTGGCAGATATTGTGAAGTTTTGAGTATCAACCGCACTATGTGCCATAAAAATTAGGATAGGTTTATACGTCTTCTATTTGATAGACCCTAGGATCCAAGTCTTCTACCAATCATGTTACGCAACTATCCCTAAGTCTTAACTTAATATAGTGTAATGTATCATTTCGCATGTTCAGTAATTTATAGATAAAACCTCATCCCCCACACAAAAAAATCATGTTTGTGACACTAACTATTCCCGACATACAATCAGAGTGACGTCCTATTGTGAGTCTTCCGTAGTTAGCTTTTGAATCCTAACATCTCTATGGACGATCCTGCACTTGCCTCTAGATACTCTTTGGTATTTGGTTGTGAGTGCGGAAGCAACATTATAAATTTTTATCTTTGTGAAGCACTCTGCGGGTTAGTAGATCTCTCGTGAAAAGGTCGGTTTATTAATGACCCCATGAAGGGCGGATGAACAAGTAAATCCCAAAAAAAAGAAGTTAAAAATATCCTAGAAATGAAGTCACCTGGTACGGTCATTGATGTCCAGAGCTTGAATGGGAAGTTGGTGGGAATGAACTATTTTTTTATCAAAAGCAGCAGAGCGAGCCCTGCCATTCTTCAAGATACTGAATGGGTGCATTGATAAGAAGGGAGATGTGTAATGGGGGAAAAAGAGAAGGCGTTCACAAAGCTCAAAGGCACACTTGAAAAATCTCCTCATGCGAACCAACCCTCAGTAAGGAGACACTATGTATCTCTATGTAGCGGAACGATGAAGCTATCAGCACAACTTTCGCCGGGGAGGAGAACAAAGTATAACGGACAGTATTCTATGTGAGTAGGGCGTTGCAAGGCCCAGAGCATGGGTATACATGACATGAAAAACTAGCACTGGGCTCCAACATGTTTTTGATTTTTGTAGCGTAGATCGGAAACAATACAGATATTGAAATTACAACATAGTCTGTTTATATTGAGTAATTACTTCTACGTCACCTACATACTGTACACACCTCCGATATCGAAAAAGTAACGTAGTTTTAATCAAAGGTTGATTTACGATCTGTCAGCGAATACTGAAGACTAACTGTCTAATTATTTGGTCACGAGGGTAAGACATCCAATTTTTGAAGTGGGCTAGGAAAATAACGTAACTGAACCTTTTGCAACCAAATGTAGAAAATAGATACAAATTTACTTATAAGTTTAGTTGTGTACAAGTGAAAATTTTTAGAGCAACGCATAACATTGTTTAAAACATATGATCCACACTAAATTTTTTTTATAAGACATGATTTTGTACAAGGCAACATTATTAATGATTAAGAAGTAAAAATGCTAATTGGATTCCTTGCTTGTGATCCTTGCTCATTCGGAGGTTGTCGGCGTACCTATCATATATAAAAATTACAAGCACTAAGTGCTTTCTAAATACAACTAAGTAGATAGTGGCAAATCGGGATCGTCCATGAAGAAGGGAGATTTTCCTAAGGATTTATCCATATAAGGATGGATATAAGCAATTAAGGGAAGGGGGGGGGGAGGGGGGTTGGTTTGGTTTTTCTGAGTTAAGAAATGAAAAACAAGACAACTAGCATATAAAGGCAATTATGCAAATCATGCAATAAACTAAGAAAAGAGGATAAAAACACAAGTGACAAAGCCTTGAGCGCAATTGATTTCCACTTCCAAGCCTCTTATAGTTTATATAAACAGTCACCCATTTATTCATCTTGATTACCTATTGGTTTGGTGATTTGTAGAGGATCTCTATGCTTGGAAATGTGTTTAGTTGTTTTTGAGATAAATTCTTGAGTTATTTGAATAATTTTATGCTAAACTAAGTGTGGGGTGAGTGTATTGTCATTGTGCTTTGATTTTGTAATCTTCTTTGAATGTGATGATTGAAGAGGAGTTATTCTTAATTGCATGATATTATTGATGGAGTGCTATTATTGTTCATGGGTTGATCGTTTAGAAAGAATGGATATGTTTGAAATGTTGTGGCTATTTAGGAAGGAATGTTCTTTTTGAATGAATATACATGCCTTTGGTTATCCTTGCATTACCATTTTTTCTTGTTGTGAATAGGATGTCCCCAAACAGAAAAGTGTGGAAAAAGGGAATCACTTCCCGAGGTGACAAGGGGAAGAAACTGGCCAAAGTTGGGAGACGGGAGCTGGAAACTTCCCTTCCTTCATCTTAATAAATTTGAGTTTTGACCTTTATTTTGTTGACCGAAATTGATTATTTTGCATTTAGAATAGGAGATTGTCTCAAAATAAGTGGAAATCAACAATTTTCATGCCATTATATATGATGATAAAACATTTTCCCAGTCAAATTTTCAATATTCAATTGGATTCTAACATAAATAAAATATTTACTCGATATATGCTTCGTTAACATTACTGTGCCGGTAACTTTGCAGTTTTCATGCAGAGATTGTGGATTTGGTCACTGGTGTTTGCAGATTTGGATCATCGAAAATCCAAGGTTACTAGAGGTGGACTCAAATCTAATGGACAAAAACTATCAATAAATCTATAGTACATTTTTAAAAAAATTAAAAAATGTTACGTACATCAGTTATTTTTAAAAGATACTTGAGCATTTTCTTAGTTCAATTTAATTTATAAAAATTAAATAAATTATTAATATTAATATACTAGATATAATTCATTCTGGGCAGTTAATATGCTATTCCTCAACACCTCTGGGCAATTATTAAACCCTCAGATCAGGTTCTTAGTACCCTGAAAAATAAGCTGACTAAAATCTTTTGGGGGGGAAAATAAGGAGGAAAAAATGTTTGGAAGAGTTTGGATAAACTGTGTTGTCCTAAACATGAAAATGGCCTAGGATTTAGGGATTTTCAAATAACTATCACTACATATTCTTTAAAGTTATGGTGGAAGTTCCAAATAGGAAAAAATCTCTGGGCTCAATTTTTATGTTCTATCCCATAGTCCAAGAGGAACTCTCCTAACTGGAAAAGGATTACCTTAGGAAACCAATATGCGGAAGAAAGGTCTAGAGTAATTCACGGATCTGGTACTGCTAATGCGTTCTATTCAAACTGTCAGGATACGGACCATTGAAAGACCTCTGCTCGGATCATACCATCAATCTGGACATAAATCAATCTGTAGCTGATTTCATAGCCAAAAAGATAGGATAATCACACTGCTACAACTTTTACCTTCTAACATTCTTAACTTTTTGCATGCTGCAAGGATACATCAACATAGAGAGGACATGCTGATATGGAGCCCCTCAAATAATGGTAGTTTCACGCTCAAATCTGCTAAAGCAATGGACGAAAGAAATACTAGAATGAGATCACTAAAGCAGGTTTGGAACCATAAACTTCCAAAGAAAATATCTGTGTTTATGTGGAAACTCTCAAATGCAATCCTACCATTTGATGATATCATTGTTTTCTCAAATATTGCTCTAGCTTCTAAATGTCCTTGGTGTTATTCTTCTAATTCCTTATCACATTTCTTTAATGATTGCATCATGGCCACTGAATTATGGAAACACTTTTAGGATCTACTCAATTTGAATTGGCCTTGCCTTCAATATATAATAGATTGTCTTACATTTGGACGTCATCCGGTTTCACCAAAACACACTGATATAATCATAATGACCCCTTCTTATGTATGTTGGTATTTAAAGAAAGCAAGGAACAAATTTCGGTTTGATAAAATGAATCCACAGATTAAGGTCATGATCCAGTTAATCAAACTAGAGATTTACCTAGCATTATATAATAAACCTGTAGGGAACTCTAATCATGATGATAATCACTGGTTCACTTTAGTCGTAATCCCTAGACCTAGACCACCACAGAATTCCACCACTTTCATAGTTAGATGTCTAAAACCGGTATCAGGGCTAAAAATGAACGCTGATGCCTCTTGGTCCAACAACCACAAAAGAGGTTGTATAGGTGTCATCACCAGAGACCAAAACGGAAGCTTTATCAAGGTATTCATTAAGAACTTAACTGCAGAATCTAGCCTTCATGCTGAACTTTTAGCTATTTTCTATGGTCTTAAGCTGGCTAAGAAACTGGACATCAACTCTTTCATGTTGGAATCTAATTGCAAACTAGCTTTAGACTGCATCAAAGATCCAATGAAAACTCCATGGTCCTACTCTAACCTTGCTTACTCGATCAAAGAACAATCCAAACATATATCACTGTCTCACACAATGAGACAAGCAAACTTGATTGTTGATCATTTATCGAGAATTGCACTTGAATCGAAAAACTGCAGAATGCTTTCCTAGGATCTTCTGGATCACACTGCAATTGGCCTAATAAAACTTGATCAATGTGGTACACTTCAATTCGAGTGACTACTTAAGTCGGATGCTACTCAATTATTGTTTTTTCATATGTTGCAGGTTGTAGGCTGATGGATCTCCATGGTACTGGGGCAACAGAAAAATCACAGAACATGAATCAAATACTTCCTCAGTACAGGTCATTGCAAATAGCACTAAATCACATTCAGAACTCTTCGTGGAACCAAAGGTTTGCAAAGGCGGGGATCCATTTTGTTCTAGTCCTATATCACATGGACTTGTAGATAGATGCCCTCTCATTTGTAACATCCTTTTAAATGATCCGGCCTCAAAACTATTCACGCAGGGGGTGGAGATAGCTTTTGGGGAAGCATCATTTAAACATGTTACAAACTCATGTATATTCATCTCATACATAGGCTCTGTTTGGTATAACTGTGTTAATAAGCAAAGCTAGCTTATTTTGAAAGCAGAGGGAGACCAACTTCTACTTTTCCCCCAAAAATAGTTTCTTCTTTCAAAATAAGCTATTTTTTTTGCACTTTACCAAACACTAAAAAGCGTTTTGCTTATCAGCTCAACAGTTTAAAAGCTCTGCCAAACAGAGTCATAGTCCTCTTTTGTAGTCAAATGTTCGAGCATGGCTTGAACCACCTCTGTATTTTTGTAAAACTTCATTTCAAGTTCGGGAATCCTTAAATAATCCCTCCCACTATGGGTGGAAATTATTGGGAAAAATTGAATTGAATTCATACATAGATAAAATCATCTCAATTATATCGAAAGACTGATTGCCTTGCGATGGTATTATTCGAAGTGTTAGAGGCTAGGGCACCATTTATCTCATGAATTAAATCTTTTCCCTAAGCCATATGATTGTTGAACTTAATTTGTAGGGTAGGTATTTAGAGATATGGAAAAAATTGAAGCTGTGGTGTCCTAAATTCCTAGGTTTCCCAAACATTTTTGTTTATAAATTTGGAACACACCCCTAATATTTAGCAACAGTGGTACAGTACTGTAGGCTGAAGCTAGCAAGTTTGTGAGTCCAGACCACTATAAATACAGGTCACCCCATCCCTTTGTGCTGCGCGAATACACCTGAAACATAACCCTGAATAATCTTGAGCTAAAAGTGTAATTCATGACCAAACTTCATTGATTTTACTGCTGGGAATCATTCTAATTTGGCTGTTTTCCCTCAGTTTCAGCTTCGGGAAATTCGAGCAATCTGAATAATCGGTGATGGGAGAAAGAGGAGATTATGTGTAGGGAAACGTAATGAGGTCTAAACAAGATAACAACTAAAGTTGAAATGAAAATGAAGAAATTGACACAATCATTTTACGTGGAAACCCCAAAACAAATTCGGGAAAAAAACCGCGGGCAAATTTAGGATGATTTCACTAATGAAATATTTTGGAGATACAACACATTCTCTCTAATTACAATGAGATAACTAATTTAATCTCTATTGT
>JAULKJ010306616.1:0-11218 GCA_032355405.1 Rubia balearica | reverse complement strand
TAATATAATCTTAATCTCGTTTTAGTTCTTGTATGCTTTAATAGTTAACTTGTCCTTGATTTGTTAACTTAGAAAACTAAACTCAAAACCCCCCCTGTTCATGTGCTTATATATATGTATATATCTAGCGTAATATTCTTTGTTTTATGTGCAAGCACTTGAGAATAACCCATGTCTCTGTGCACGATCTCAACTTGCCACTAGCTACTTAGTTGTAGTTAGCACTCATTTAGAGCTATAAATTACATCTTTGAGAGGTACGGCGACGGCCTCCCACATCTTTACAAGGGATTTACCTCGTCCTCAGTTTGATTATTTAGAATCAAGAAAAGAATACCATTTCTGATTGGTTTTGTATATATTATTTTTCTTTATCTGATTCTAAATCATCTAATATTTTATTGCTATTCTTGATCCTTCAAAGGTCCCAGTCGAAATTTATTGTGTATGAATGAAAATTAGTTCCTTTCTTGGTAATAAGCATATCTGGTATATTCCTAGGGAGACTAACCTTTCTACAGAGTACTTGGTAAAAAATGGGAATGTCGTTCATACATTTAGAATTGGGATTAATATTTTGGACACACATGGGCTGTAAACTCAGTGCTTGTTATTGATTGATAAAAATGAATTTGCTGTTATAATGGTGATGGTGGATCTATTATCCAAGTATTCCCATTTTACTGCACTTAAGCACCCTTATACAACTGCAAATTTTGGTTGTCATGAAAAATGGTGGTCAAATGTCCCAAACTTAAGAAATATATCCAGATAGATCCGATGCCGGTCACTGTTTTAAGTTGCCATTGATCTAACTGACATCTCGTGCGACGTCGCATCTAGCCTCGTTGTTCATAATGCGGGTTTATACTCACTTGATTGACATCGCACATAAGTCAATCAAAGCTTTTATTTCGATTTGGTAAACTTTTTACCTCTTGGTTATCATAGAACTAAAGTAAAAAAAAAATATTTACCTCTATGACTCGCTCCTCGCAGGGTCGTAAATCTTGCAAAGAATTTAAACCGCGGAGTGCTACGTAAGGTCAAAGATAAGATTTGTAAATGTTTCTCCTGTACTCACTTCTAACTAAAATAAAGTATCTAGTGGTAAGTCTAGGATCGTCCACAGAGATACTATAATTCAAAAGTTAGCTTTACAATGTCTGTCACACAAAGATTCGTCTCCCTTCAAGAGCTACCTCACCGCCTCTGTAATTAGGGATGCACTTTAATCTTTCGATACCGCAGTTCATCCACGTCATCTCAATTCTGATTCTAACGCACCCCTACTTAAAGGATATCATCCTTGCATAGGTCGCAACCGTTAGATACAAGAGTAAGGACAATACGTCTCGGGCACTCTACTATGGATACCAACCATAGACCTAGAGAGGAAAAGGAATTGGCATATTGTGATGGCTCTAGGTTTTCCACGACCCTAGTCGCTACAAACTACAATGCCTATCTACCTGGGTAAGCCAAGAGTTTCCCCTCGTAAGGAGTTTTAAAATTGCAACCCAAGGCAAGATGAATGCACTCATTTCCCGGTGTCTCGAGCCTAAGGGATCATTAGTCTAACACTCCCAAAATAGCGTTAAATAGCCTAACACGATATTATACTATCATGGAATTATGGATGCATTATAAGGCATAACATGACATAAATCATACAAGAATGAGAAATACAAATCATACACAATTATTCATAGAACATAGAAAATAGGGTAATCTAAAATCTCACAATATCTTAGTCAAGTCATGAATACAATTACTACCCCAAGATAATAACTAATCTAGAGACATTAATGCCATAAGGCTAGAACTAGAGAAATAAAATGGAGAGAGGAGAGAATCTCCTTCTTTCTACCTACTATAATAATAGGACTAAACTTCCTACTTATTAAAGCCTAGAAGACTTAGTCTAGTATATACAGTAGATGATTTATGGACATTAGAAGGCCTAAAAATGGGAGAAAACCCTAGCAGGCAAAACGTGTCGGTCAGCACAGCCCGAGCAAAGGAGCACGGGGCATGGACTGCAGGGGCGTTCTGCACCTTTCTGATGGCATAGGTCATGCCAAAGTGCATGGCCCATCGTCTAAAGATTCCTTCCTCGGCTTCTGATGGCATAGGGCATGCCAAGGTACACGTCTCGTCGTCTGGAGAGTTGTTCCTTCAGCTTTTGATGGCACAAGCCATGCCAAAGTGAACGGCTTGTTTTCTGGCCATGTGATTTCCTAGTTTCCCTGAGCACGGGCCGTGCTGGTTTGCACGGCCCTCATCCATGGCCTCGTTCCATCGACACGAACTATGACACAGGTCGTGCTATGTTACATGTCCCATATCATTCTTTGACTTTTCCAAAACTTGCTCATTTCTTTGCCCCAACTATCTAATACCACGTTTTTACTTGTGGCCTTAAGTCTTCTACCATTCTTACCAATGGCTTTCTACAATCTACTATCATCCTTGTGAATGACCTTGTTAAAGAAGTTTGAAGTGCTTACGAGCGATCAAAAAATTTAGCCCACAAAAAAGATCTAGATGCTCATAAGGACCAAAATCAATTAGACCTAAAGTAGGCTATAAAATGAAGAATTTAGATAAGACAACCGAAAGCAGTCATTTAAACCATTTACAATGTAAATTTATCTAAATCTAGAAATCTACCAACTAACAGACAATAAAAGATATGTTAAATGTTTCAGAAAATACATGCACTTGATATCTCATCACCCAATATATAACTGAGGAAAATAAAATATTTAATTTTGGTTTAAAAAATAACCGAAATAAAAAGCCAAAGTAATTGGTGTGTTTTCTTGCAGTGTTGGTTGCAGCTTAGTTTGGAGCATTCTTTTAGCTTGTGTGCTGAATCAATTAAGTTTTTAGATGATCAGTCTTGCTTCAAATTTACAGAGCTATTATAACTGTATGTTAATTTATTTTACTCGTATTCTCTTGTAGCTTAATTCTCTTGACCAACCCAATAAGAAATGTATTTTTTCTTTTTTCCTACTGATTTAATTCTATGGGTCGGCCAAAATTTTTATTGCATTTTCCCTATTAATTTAATTCTCTGTACAAACCTTTTTAAAAAATGCTTTTTCCTTTTTATCTTTTGATTTAATTCAAATAAAAATATTTTATTTTCCTTTTTATGGAATATTTGATTGCCTTCTAAGAAAAAGAGATTAGTGAAATCAATGAAGAAGTTAATGATGGAATAAATTGTTTTTTTTTGGAGAATTTATGACCATATAGTGTGGGATAATATATGATGTTCTCATTTTATGCTCTCTTTTTAGCACATTTGATACTTATAATTGTAATAAATTGTAGGTTTTGCTTTAGAGAATTGGAAACATTGGTGGATTACATTTCATCATTTTGTATCATAATTCCTTGATTTGTGAAGTATTTGATGTTTATTTGGAGTTTTCATGGTTAGATTAAGGATTGAAGATTGGAATTGAAGCGAAAACTAGATCATCGGAAGAAGGTTGGTGTGTTCATTTTATATATTAGTATTAGGATATTTTGGACTCACTTTTGTATAATTTTGTGCTTTATATCATGAGTTTTGCCTTGAAACTCTCTTAGCAGAGTTAAGAGCGATTTTTGCGCTTTATCACTTTTCTAGAGAGTTTTGTGTTACAAGGCAAGATGGTGAAGATTGAAGCCATCAACAAAAGGAATTGAAGATTGAAGACAAAAAGAATTGAAGATTTGAAGGCAAGAAGGCAAGACGACAAAGCAAAGAGGAATCGACACAAGAAGGGTGAAAATGGAAAGCCCGCTCGGGCGATCCCATATCTACCCCAACGGGATCCTGTTGCACTTTTCCTTTTGTTTTTTTCCCTCTCTCTTGTACTATAAAAGACATTTTTGACCACCCACTTCATATCTTCTTCTTCCCGACTTTAACCCTTTCAAAATCCTAGTTCTTCCTTTAATTTAAAAAAACATCATTTTGGATTATGTTTGATTTGCTTACGGATATTAGTATGACTCTTGTGGCTAAGTTATCACTTGGGAGCAGTTGATTAAGCCTTCCAAACCCATGTAGTGAGAAACTCTATTTACTCATTAATGAAGTCTTGATTATTTAGCATTTATTTTGAAATTAATATGGTTGTTTACTTCATTTATGAGATGTGATGTTTGAGAATATGAAATGTTTATATGATTACATGTTAGGAGTTAAGGGATTGTGCAATTTCTTCTTTTTTTGGAGATATATCCAAGAACATGGATTAGAACCTCTTGTTGTGTAGATGGGGTTAATATTGCTAGACAAATGTGATAATATGGATTGTTGTCTTGTTTATGCTAAGGTAGCAATAAAAAGGAGAATCTTAAATGTCGATATATCTAGGTTAACCGTGATGAATTCTTTGTCTGGTAAAATGGCTAGGCATTTGGTAGAATGCTTGTAGTTGTTATCAAATCTATTAGTTCTTTGTGCATGTTGCCATTGATGAAATACCTTTAGGCGTTATTTGTCTAAAGTGATCATTGATGAGGTTTACAAATAGTCGTTGAACGCTTTTGTAAATTACTCTTAAGAAGAACGGAATGTTTATTTTCAAAATGGAAGTTGAAGCATTCACAATAGGTAATCAAGATGAGTAAATGAGTGAGTGTTTCTATGATCTATAAGAGGGTTGGAAGTGGAAATCAATCACATCCAAGGCCTTGTCATTTTTGTTTTTATCCTCTTTTCTTAGTTGTTGCTTGATTAGTATAATCACCTTCATATACTAGTTGTCTTGTTTTTCAATTAATAACTTAGAAAATCCAAACCACCACCACCACCGAATACATTCCCATATTTATACACCATTTTTTACACCAAATCTTAGTCATTCATCTAATCTAATCTTACCCCTGCATTAAATCTAATTTTAACTAAATAAATTAATCGATTTATCTCTCTATTTCGAGTCGTTCCTGATACTTCCTTTGTTCCGGTGTTCCGATCCATCGTTACAGCGTTCCAGCCTTCCAGTGTACGTTTTTCTTCTTCAATATATTCTTCTTCAATTATGTTGTAATTCCTGTTAAGTTGATCAAATTTGTTGATCGACTGAATTATGTTGTTCTGGGAGAGTGACCAACTTCCGGGCTTTGATGTTCTGCGATGGACCAGGCCCCAATATCCAGGCGATGTCGTAAAACTAAAAACTTATAGTTTAGTTTGAATAAGAGAGAATTTGTTCGTAAAGCTTTAGCTATAGGGGACTCAGGTCGCAGAATCTCTCTTGGATTATTTTTTCTAGCAAATCAGACAAAACTTCATCTTTGGTTTGGTGCAGAAGAAATGGTATGACCTGTAAAAGATAAAACTCAGTTCTACATTTTCAGTACTCAAATTAGGAAAACATTTTATGCACTTAGGTGCCACATGATATACCGTTCAGAATGTTGGCAACTAAAAATGAAAATGAACAAAAAATTGTGCGTAGAGCAAAAGAAATTGTTTAAGATTAATCTTAGGAAACACTACATTTCAATTTAATATACTTACGTACTGATTCTTTTACAGTAGTAGCCAAATGTATTAGTCATTTTCTTCAGTTGCAAATTTTCCACATGTTAATGAACAAAGGTTGCTTTAAAGTCTGTGTTAGGGCCTCCATATTTCAGTAGACTACAATTCTAGTGTAGATGCTTATTAGTGTATAACTCCCAAAACGGATCAACGGTTCACCCGGAGGAAACAAAACTGGACTAATTTCTGTCACGACTTACTAATTTCTGTCACGACTCGCGAACATGAATTTACTGGGAGTTGATTTTTTTGACACTGTAGCATCTTGATTCACGAGGAAGGCGTCGCGGGTCGCGATACAAATTAGTCCAGTTTTGCTTCCTCCGTTTTGAAAGTTCTTGTAGTCGTTTTTATGGTACTCAAGAAGACAAATCCAATGGTACCACCCTTGGAGGCTGGTTCTTCTAGGATTGTTCTCATAAATCTGCTTTAAAACTTAGATCATTGGTCACCTTCTACTTTGCTCTCCTTCTTCACTTTATCTTGAACCACTTTGTAAGTGACCTTCCTTCTTCTATCATTCTTCTGAATGGCCTTCTCTAATATTCTACTATCCATGTGACTGGTCTTGTTCATGATAGTCTCCAAATAATCTCACAAACATATATGAATCGACCAAATCATAAAGGTATAACACACTAGACACCACATGCTTACAAACTAGGGAGATGAGGGAAAATAACCACACAAGGTGATTCTAAACCCCTATTTTGTTAAACACCTAATAATCTAACCAATCACCAACAAAACTAGCTAAAAGGGATGTTAATTGTACTAAGAAAATATCAAAATCACGTCTCATCAATTGTATTTGTGTTTTGTTGTGCGATTGATGCATGATTAGGATTGGGATGTACACCTAATAGTGATTGTGAATTGATGGAGTACAAAAATTTGGAATGAACCCAAAAAATTTCATCTTTTTATTGATGTGGTTGTTATTTATTGATGTACGATTGTGGTTTGGGGTGACAATTAATTGTGATTTCAATTGATGGAATTTCTTAGATTCTATTATGAATTGAGAAGACCTTTTTTGATTTTTTTTTTGTTTTGTTATGGAAATAATGAATTAAAGGTAATAATAAAAAGTCATTTGGTATTGCAATAAATAATATTACAAATATGGTGAACTCATAAAAGTGTATATCAAAACTCGACTATAAATAATTCATCCATTTCCTTTCCATTTCAGTTCATGTATTTAATTTATTTCAGTTCAGTTTTATTCTATTTCTTAATGTTGTTGATTTTATTATCACCAATTGCATTAATATTAAATATTTTTAAATTTTATATCAATTTAATTCATTTAAATTTTTTAAATTTTTTAATTTAATTTAATTTTGATTGAATTTAATTCAATTTAGTTCAATTTAATTTCATTCAAGTTATGAAAATAATCCCTTTTACTTCCAATAATACTTTACTTGAAACATGGTTTTACACTAGTGGAGGACATGTGTATAGGCACCGATATTTAGTCACATAGGTATCGGTATTTTGACCCCTTTGAAAATCAGTGCCTATGCGGGGCAGCGCTGGAATGTAGATTTTTGGCACCGTTAATACTTACCAGTGCTGATAATATTAGCACATGTACTTAAATTCTATGCTTATGATACATTATCGGTGTCAGATATTATGCAGCGGTACATTATTATGCTGGTGCTATGATGGATTTAGGGATGATAAGGTTCTAGCAATGTTAGAATTGTTTTGTACTACAACATATTATTTTTTAGAATCTGATGTATATTTAAACAGGTGTCTGTTACTCCAACACTGGTAGTACATTTGGAACCGTTGCCTATGTTTTCCAGCATCAGTTGGATATTAATTATACTAGTGACAGTAGGGAATTTAATTTGCAATGCACTATTTTTTAATTTGCATGCCCCATCCCGGATCAAATTTGAGGATATTTCATTAAAGAAACGTAGAACAACTATTGTACCAATTAATTTAAAGTAAAATGGATTAAATGAATGAAAATGAAAATGAAAATCTCAATGAAAAACAACTGATAGAAGAAAACATAATAGTTAATGTGATCCACTACAATTACTCATCAAATATGTCAAAACCTTGTAGAATCACTCAATTAATTTGCCCTTAACATCCATGATCTCTACGAAGGTATTTGTTTCTTCTGAATAGACCTGTACCCAAGTCTCACGCGATCTCTCGATGAGTCCTTGCAATTCATTGGCATTGTATGCTCTGCACCCTCCTGAAACAATCACAATTTTAACACGTACGACATTAGGCATGAGTATTGAATATGTAGGGAAAGCACAGGTTTGTTTAATACAATTGGTACTTACCTCAAGGATATTCTTAGAAGTACTTTATAGCACTAGTTCTTCCATGAAAAGTGTGACATAGTACCCGCATTCTCATGAACTGTTTTGTCGTTGGTGCTGGGGGAAAGAAGATCAATATCTGTGAACATTTGTCAATGTATGGAATAATCAAAGTTAAATTGCAAATTGTGGATTTCATGAATCACATTGATGTTTGTTATTCTCCAAGTGTAATCGGGAGATGGTTGCATATTCCTCTTCCTTTAATAATTACATGCAAGCTTGTAAATATAGAAAATAGAAATATTAAAAACTTTGATTAGACGAGATGAAAATATGTACAATTAAAAGAATTCAAATACCGGGAAATCACTTGGCTGTGAATTGTGTGGCTAGGCTTGATTCCATTAGTCATAGTGTTCAAGATAAAAACATTATCCGTATAGATATGATGAGGTACCAATGGTTAATGCGCCCAAATGAAACAAGTTAATGAGGTACATTTCAAGAACACAGATAGTAAAGATACTAGAATTAGAATTTGTGGCTTACACTCTAAGGTAGGGCACCAAATAGATGTTCACTTGACATGTTTTCATTGTTAGGAAAGTCTACTCAACACGACTAGTGATTTCATTCTCCATGAACTCCATGTCCAGCCCTCCCGTGTTCGACGTACAGAATTAGATGCGCCCCAAGTTAGTGTCGAACACTTTGTCCCATAGGTGTCTAGTAGAATATGAATAACTAATGGTGATATGCAAAATGACACAAAGTTCAACAACAATATGAAAGGTTAAACTTACCTCATCCACACATCCATCTATGTATATGAGATCAAGATCAATATCGTAGGCTGGATTTCTCCCTTATAGCATAATCAATCTGAAATTGGATATGGGTAGAAGAATATCATATGAGTTAACTAAAATGTATTAAATATAACACATACAAACTCACCACTCCCTTCTTGTACAATGCTTCTAGATTCCTGCACCAAATGCATGCATTCACAAAGTTTGACATTTTATTGTTCACATCATCCCATTGAACAAACACAATATCTTTCAACATCACTTGTCTATATATCACGTCTTTGATTGAAAGATTGTTAAACCTCCGACAACTACATTATAAGAAACGACATATAGAAGTGAACCACAATTGAACCTTTATTTTGAGCAAGAACGGGAAACAAATGTTGGGATTTACACAAAATGAAAAACATACCATAGTTTTGTACTACGTAAGTCCAACAATAAACATGTTGCAACTCGTCCTAGGATAGCTATAACAGTTTCATCCGGTAGATATTCGAATAGTGTCTCCATACCTTATTTTCTTGGTGAAATTTTTGGATGAAGATGAGGGTGAATAAAGTGGGTACAAAGTTGGATAATTTATTTGTGAAGTTGGGTTTAAAATGGCAGTTTAAAAGAATATATTTATTAAATGGCAATCATGCACCTAGTCAAGTAAGTTCAATATTTTCAGGTCCAGATACAAGCAATCAATCTGCTGAATAATCAAAGAGCTATGTTATTTACTCCCTCCATCCAACGAGTTTTGGCATGTTTACTTTTACCGAGTAACATTGGTAAATTTTAACCCTAAATATAAATTAATATATTTATAATATAAATATCAATTGAGATATAGTTAGATACATTTTAAAATCTATATTCTAAATATTACTTTTTAGCGGAATTGTTGTATGTAGTTAGAGATATTGAAGGTCAAACATAATCATTGAAGACCGTGAAAAAGTAAACATGCCAATACTCACGGAACGGAGGGAGTAATTTACTAGACAAAAAGGAAACATGGAACCAAATTTTAATTTTTGTCTTGAAATATTTACATTTCGGGGAAGAGAACCTTACACCTAAGCATGAGCTCTATTTTTGTGTAGAAATGAAAACCCCTAACTTCATTTATAAAAGTTGGTTCATTTTATCATTTTAGACTAATTCATGAGCACTGCTACATGTGAGTACTAGGTCATTGAGGTATGAAAAGAGCAATGTAATTTAGAACACATCGAAAAAAAATAATTCAATCACGAAAAAGTTTGATCCATTGAATGGGTAAATGTAAAATAATTTTACAAGAAAAATTAATATTTTTCCAAAATTAAATAACCAATACAGTGAGAATAAGGAATGAAAATTAGTGGTGAATTGAGTTTTTGTTCAGTGATCAATCTACTCTCTCTATAATAAAGAGGTTTAGAATTTATTCCATACTCATATCAAGAATTGTGAATTTATAATAGCTTCTTGATAGGGATTATTCGGCGTTGTGGCAACGTGTTGGTGGTCTCCTATGTTGCAAGTAGTCAATAAAGGTGCGATTGTGGTGGTTCTGGTTTTGGTGCAACAACTAGGTGTTCTATAAGGCATATCCAACTATTCAAATGGAAAATATCAAATTAATTCATGATAGGGATTAATAGGTGTTATGAGACCGAGTCAGTGGTCCACATTGTAGTTTCCCATGTTGCAGGTAGTCTGTGAGGATGTGATCGTGGTGGTTCAATTTTGCTGGTGGTGCAACAATTGGGTATTTTGGAGGGAGACCCCAACAATTCAAATGGAAAATTTAGAGAAAAAAAGAGAAGAAGACATGGATTACCCAGGTGTTGTGAGACTGTGTTGGTGGTCCCTGTTGTGGCTTCCAAGTTGCAGGTAGTTCATGAGGGCGTGATCGTGGTGGTTCCGATTTTGTTGGTGATGCAACAGTTGAATATTCTCGAGGGTTTCCCCAACTATTCAAATGAGAATTTTAGAGCAATTTTTAGTAGGTTTAGGTATTACCATGCACTCTGGGATCGGGTTAGTGGTCCCCTGATGTGCCCAATTTATATCATATTTTTAATACATTCGAAGTCTAATTTTGCGATAGATTAGGAATTTAATATGAAAGAAATTGACATTTTATCGATTAGAGGGTTAGGATGATATCACATGTTTTATGTCCTAATTATTTAATTTATGAAGTATTTTGAAGATCATTTTGAAGACTCCTATTGAAGAATTCAGGATTGAAGAGGCGACAAAATTTCGAAGAAAATGCCAATTATTATAGAAATTGGTAGAAGCTGGGAAGAAAGCTTGTCACGTTCAGTGAAAAATGTGCACAGTCCTTGACAAAGGGTCCAGCAGACTATAAATACCCCCTCTCTCTCTTCCATTAAAGAACACAATTTTTCAACCTTCAAAACCCTAGTTTTCATTTATTGTTTGTCTTTAATACTATGTTTACCATGGATTTTTGTTCATTTTTTATGGGTTTTGTTAGTCTAGGCTAAATATACTCATGGGACTAATTGGTAAGTAATTATAGTATGAATTTT
>JAULKJ010306597.1:0-11218 GCA_032355405.1 Rubia balearica | reverse complement strand
AGCATGTATCCTGGATCAATCGCTCCATTATATCTAACGATAAAACTCTACCAAGCAAGGCATTTCAGTAATGTAGAAGTAAAGTAATACAATGGTCCAGTATTTAGATGTAATATAGTTAGGTATAACGCAAACTTAGTCTGAGTGAGGGAGCACACAGCATCCGGGCCCACTTAACATAAAAGCTTCCACAAAAAAAATAGGACCTTCCCAATCACCAACATAACCATAAGTTCCAGCATCATGGAGTAATACACTTTTTGGAAATTGTATGAAGCTGATTCACAGCCATAATTGGGATGAGAGCTATAGGATGAACAACCCAAGTTTGGCTTTTAGAGTTTTAGCCATGGCTAGTAATATCAACATAGTTTAATATAAGGGGAAAAAAGACATGCTACTCCCAAATTGTTCAATACTCCAGTTTCATACCACAGATAGAAGAGTGTATGGAACAATTTTGGTGAAATGAACAGTAAATGTTCAAAAGAAGGTACAATAAATTATACAAGAGATAAATACTTGACTCGCTGAGTCAGCTGGTGTACTCACCTTCAGTACTTTGTGCACTAACTCCATCAAGTTCAAAGCCGCTTCAGACACAATACATTTCTTAGATGTAAAAAGCAAGTTGACCGAATTGTTGAAAAGACTTTCAGAAGTTTCTTTACCTCTCATTGTACTATTTGTCTTTCTGTAGTCCTAATAAAAGGAAGAAACATCTTAGTGCCACGATGTAAAAAAAGTTATATTCAAATATATTATACACGATATACTCACATGAGGAATAGTGAAGCCAGATTGCAGAAGCATACATCTAGCCTTTGCTAAAATCTCAACCCTTTTCCTTGACGCAAAGTGAACCTCCACATTGTTAGTGAATACACTTAATATTTTATCCTTGTTATCAAATGAAGAAATGAACATCTGATCCATTAAAACTGCTTCAAAATCTGCTGAAAGTTTTATGATGTTTCGGAAGTCAACAAATTTGGAAGCATCATCTAGCACAACCTGAGACCGGAAAATGACTCAGAAGGATAAGAACTTCTGCATAAAAATACGTCACAACTCTTTACTATTGACATTTCACAATATATGCATAACAAACAGCGTTCAACAAACTTTTGTGTAACCAAACTTTACACTTGTTAACTTTCTATGTTCATGGCACATGGTCTCTACTAAATTATGTTTCATCAGTTATTATGTTCACTAAAAGACCAAGTTTTCAAAGAAAAAGGCTTTAACCAAACACCACTATTGATTTTTAGATTTAAATAATAGGGTGGATGTGATGAATGGAAGATCACTGTGTGTGCAGAGTCCTGGAAGGGCTAATCAGGCCGCCTGATACACGAAACTTTACATGGCAACAGCTTAAACCCAGAACATCAAGTCACATATTTACACTTAACCAAGGCTTCACTTCACCAACTACTTAATTATCGTACATGCATAAAAATCCTTCAAAAAATAAATCAAAGCTTGAAGTAGATGTACCATGGATCCTCCCATAAAAACTTCGAATACTATTAAGTATGAAATTTTTAAAAACCATCATCAAATACATCAAAGAATAAAGTTAGCGTAAACAGTTCTGGAGAGAGAGTTCAACACAAATGACACTGCCATAAACTTAAGCAAACTAACAGAACATTTAAGTAGAAAGAAACCTTGGAAAGAAAGTTGGAAATGATCATCTCTGACATCCTTGGCCATGTCAATCTTCCGAAACACCGCATCCAATGTCCGTTTTCACATCATATAGATTTGTTAATGAACTCAACAATTAGAATAAGGGAAGAAAAGTTTTTTTTACTGTCCAAACTGTCTATCTGCAAAAGTCAAATGCCAAGATTTATCTACATTAAATTTTTAGAAAAAGATCATACGTAAAATGCAGAAACGGAACCTATCAGAAAAGTTGATAAAGTAACCAGTAGGAAACCATAAATAATACAAATAGGCTTAGAAAAAAATCAATTACCGTGTCATAAGTAGATGAAACTACACTAAGAACCTCTGATACCCGGGTACGGTAAATGGCATACCGACTCCGTACCGGGTACGTACCGGGTACGGATTCGGTGCGGATTCGGTCCGGGGACGTCCCCGGTACGGTTTGACTTTTTGGGTACTTTGACCGGGTACGGGTACGGTCAAGGGTACGGTCAAGATGGAGGGTACGGTTTGGGGTACATTGTACCCCATTAATTCTGAATAAAAACTTTAAAATTAAAATTATAAATAAGAAAAAAAAGGAAAAGTTGACAAATAGAGAAAAACTCTTCGTTCGCCGGACTTGGAGAAAGAGTTTATTGTTGAAAATTGATGTTTTTCATTCACTTTTCTTGCTTATTGTTATGTTTTTCGTTGACTTGGACGTTGAATTTTATTTGGTGTTTGCTTATTTTAGTTTTATTGTTTGACATGAATTATAATCTTTTTATGTAGCTTATTTGCTAACGATAAATATTAAGTTTAAACTACATTTGGATGTTTTCATTTACTTAAAATTGTTTACAATATATAATCATATCATCTTTGATTCAAAAAGTAATTAATTATTAATAATAATATTAATATATATATTTTTAATTTTTATTTATAATGGTACCAATTTTGTGCCAGTACCCGCATTATTTTCAATTTATTGAATCCCGTACCCGTACCCAGAATCGTACTGGTGCTACATAGGTTTTGCTGGACTGCTGTATCAGGTTACAATTCTTTAGCATGACGAATCAAAGATACTGTTCTCACAATCACAATCACCATCAATGCTGGAAGGACCCTGCTCATGTACCGGAATGTTTGTTATCCAGTCTAGCACGTGTTTCGTTTCACCTATTCGAAGGCCACGAAGATGAGATGTCGATGGTAAGGTACATTCTAAAGCACGGTTCCGTGTTGGGATCACTTAATGTAAGTACTAGTTTTAGTAATAAGTTCCAAATGCTGCAAGCGATCTCGAAGTTCACCAGACTTTCTAGCGCTTGTTCAGTTGAATTTGCTTGAGATAACCTTGTGGTATGTTGTGTGTTTCAGATGCTGTTTGCTGGAAGAGATTTACATGCCATGTCCTGGAAATAGTTTCATGTAGCCTTTTGAACTCCTTTGTTTAATCTATGCTGCGTTATCTGTATGTCTTTCGCTATCTAGTATCTAGTTTCCTTAAATCCAATAAAATGTGTTTTATTGATCTGAACTCTAGCACATGTATGAACTGATATACCCGTATGATGAATTTTTCATGTTCTGCAAAATTATATGGCAGTAGGAGAGAGTATTCATCACTGTTTGTTTTCCTGTGATATCCTGAAAATATCCAGTTTCTTTGATCTCTCCATTTAATGTTGACCCTGATTATGTTTAATGTTTGGAATCTCTAACAATCCAAAATTGTTTGCAATCAGAACTTAAAACAAGCGAAATGTATAATGTTTTAGTTGCTACTCATGTTGTTTGCACTTGGCAAAGTGGTTTTAATTTTATTTTCAAACTATATCGAATGTGGAAAAATTATGTAGTACAAAATAATGTTTTTGCATTGTAAAAAAGCCGTAGGAATGATTAATGACAGCAAACAACCTGTTTATTTTTCTTCCTTTTTTCTCTTATACAGTAACTGTTTCTTGAGTGTAATTTTCTTTTACTCTCAGTTAAATGAACTTGAGCTTTACCATTTATCTCATTGTCATTCCTGTCTCAACAGTTTTGTGGAGCAAAAAGAAAAGCCACTCTTGCTAATTATAAACCAACTTAGCTTCAGCACAATCAATGGGATACACATTTCAAGGCCTTCACCACATTCTCATCACCTATTTTCTTTGGAATCTTTCTCCTCTGCATATTATGGTTGATAGGTTGTGCATTACTACTAGCTGCATTTAGAAGATGGACTTTTTTCGTCCTAAGACTCTTATTATTGGCCATCAGTTTCATATTTCCACCCCAGACCATGGATATATTCATATCACTAATTCGGGTGCCTTAAGCTTGTGTTTATTATTGACTCCTCCTCTCTATGGTACTATCTGTTTTAAGACTCTTTTCAGAGAGTATATACTTTGTGGACGTTCATTTGTTTTCATTGATTGACTCTGTCTTGAATTGGTAATTTGAAGTGGATGCAGGGGAGTTGTATGTCTGATCTTCCTCTTTTTATTCTATTGTTATGGGTGATGGAGTTGATCGTGACTGGGGTTAATCGGCTTGGTGTTGGAGAATCGTAGTATCAATCACAAGTTCTAGAGAAATACATTTGCCTGTAGATATATAAAAATATAAGAAGATGACTGCCAAGCCGATTTCAGTTTAAACCAAACGTAAGAGGCTGGAATTGTGACATTGTTTATATAGATGTATAAAAATATAGCCCTATATATACTTTAGTAAATACACATATAATGTTGAGATACTTTTTAGTGCAAAAACAATTCTGAATACTTTACACATCTTCAACATGGCGACGAGGAACTCTTATCAGCCGAGATTGGCGATAGAGAAAATGGGCGCCGCTAGGATTCCATTAAGAAATCTCTCTCTAACAAAGGAAATGGGCGCCGCTAGCGTTAAAGGAGGACGAGCAATCCCACCGATGACACTTTCTCCGACTCACCGACGAGGAACCCTTATCAGCCAACATTGGCGACGGAGAAAATGGGTGTCGCCAGAGTTCCAATAGGAAAGTGTTCTCCCGCGGAGGAAATGGGGCCGCCAGAGTTCGAGGAGGAAGAGCAATTCCACCGACGACGCGTTCCAGTGAGAACCCTTATCAGCGTGTAGGGAGAAAAGAAGGCGGCAGGACCAAGTTCCAATAAAGAAGCAATTAGGATTAGGGAGTTTGGGGTCAAAATAGTAAATTCATTTATTTTTTGGTCTTTTTTTCCAGATGAGTAATCAACTTTTTGCCCAATTCCAACCTAAATTTGTTGAAAAGGGTAAATTTGCACATACACTAACTATCTAGGGTTATATTTGCACTTTCAATTATCAAAGGTTATATTTGTACTTTCAATTATGTAGGGTTATTTATGCAATTTTCTCTTTTTTATATAGAAGAGTGAGTCTCCTGACAGGCAAATTTAAGGATAGTCCGCTATATTTTTTTACTTATACACTGCATTTGTTAAATTATATAATAAATTTAGAAATTTAAAAATATTTTTATATAATATTTTTTATATTTTCACATTCAGATACATTTTAACTTTTAAATCACAATATTTAAATTTTACAAAATTTTACAACATTTAAGGTAAAAAATACAGTGGACTGTCCATAAGTTTATGAACATGTTGCCTTTCCCGAGACTTTTACTATACAAAAAGTGTGAGATCTTTATCATCTTTACCTTCCTTATTTATACATAGATCTAGCAAAACATGACCGAACCCGAATACTCGAAAATAAATACTCGAACCGAGTATAAACTGACACCCAAATTGTGATACCCAATTAAGAATTTGAAATTTGAGATAACCCGATCAAATTGAACTCAAACTAAAGTGTCACACTGATAGGGCCCAAACCCCTCAAAAAATAAAAATAAAAATACATATTCTAAATCCAAAACTAACTCAAACCCTTAAAAAGGATCCATATTCGAAAGATATCCGATTGTACCTGAAAAATCCACGAACCGAAAGAGTTCTGAATTGATCTTAACTCGAATTAAAAAGACTATTTAATTTTTTCAATACAAATTAAAACCTTAAGGTCTATGTATCAGTGTTTGCATAAATATCCCAGTTTCCACAATGAACTAGTATATTTTTATTTTAGGGACCAACATTTTACTTAAAATATTGACCAATACAAATATTAATAATAGATTAATGGAAATGTTAAACATCTAACCCTAGTTTCAGGTTGAAATCGCCAATATAACCCTATAAAATGAGAAAGTGTCAAAATGACCCCTAACTTTGTGACGAAATGTGCAGTTATAACCTTTTAGTTTAATGGAGGTGAGAAAGGAAGATTGGTCCTCCAGCGAGCCCTTGGGGACTATGACGACGGTAGTGGCTTCACGGGGAGAGGTCGGGGTTGAGCGACAACAGTCAGTAGGCGGAGGAGAAGATTTGGTCGAGGAAGCCATCAACGGAGGAGGAGGCATTGATGAGAAGAAAGAAGAAGAAAGAAAAATGTGTTGAGAAGAATAAGGAAGAAGAAAGATGAAATAAAGGGCATTTTTGTCTTTTCCATTTTCCTTTTTTCAACCATGGGTATAATGGTCATTTCCTGGATTCCAGGCAAAATTTCTCATTGACAATCGAAGTCAACGACGCCCAGTGTTAGATTGACATATACATCAATAATGCTTATTTTTGTACTTTCCCATTAGGGTTATATTGAAACTTTCGGGCTAAAGATAAGGTTATTTTAGCAATTTTATCTAGATTAATTCATCATTTATTTTTAAAAAAATAGGTATAACAAAGTTTCTTTTTCATTATAATAAAAAATTGCTAGATTTACCTAAACAAAACCTGAATTGAATATACCTGAATCCAACCAAACCTGGTCCGATCAAACCCAATCCAAACCCGTTTTAAAAAAGAGTAATACCTGAATTGTACCCAAAAACTCGTACCTGAATCCAACCAAAAACTATCCGAGTGACACTCGTACCTGAATACACCCGATACAGACTCGATATTACTAACAAAACAATCTAACAAATTATACCCGAATCGATCGGATCTCACCCATACCCGATCGAAAAACTTGTTTGTCGAGTCTATTTATACATGAGAGTGAGAAACAGAATAACATAGACATTGTGAACATCCCTACAGTATCTCATCCTATCAACAACCAATGCAGTGGGTTGTCAATATCTAACCCTAACCGAAAACCCGATCCGTATTGATACAATCGAATCAACCCAAAATTTGATCTTATCTAAGAAATATTGACCTGAACCTGATCTGACACGACCACACTCAACGCGAAACCCAATTTTTACCCGAGAAATATTGACATGTATCCAAACTCGACATGGCCAAATTTAACTCAAAACCCGAATATGACCCTATAATCTAGACCCGAACCCGACCTAAAAACGAACCCGGGATCAACCCGAACCTAATACCCAATAAATCAACCTTACGTGTAATCAGCCCAAAACAGATGTAGTTATAAACAGTCAATTAATATTTAATATGGAACCAAGTCAACTTGGTTATGAGTCAAACTAATAAATTCTTTAGACATATGTACTAGAATAAAGTGAATTTTTTTAATATATATTATGAGTTTAGAGATATGATTATGAGTACGCAAAGTTAATTCATAACAAATCTGAATACACAAGGTTAAGTTAAAATGCACACGACTAAATTTATAAATCTAATAAATAATAGTCAAATAAAAAGAGATGGTTAGTTAAAATTATGATTATAAATTATTAATTATAGAGAGTTGACTAAATATTAATTTCAAAAATCAGTTTGAAAACTATTGTAAAAATAATATTTAATAAATTATCACAAATTCTTGCTATAGATCGAGTAACTGTTAGATGAGGGTATTTCATAATTAGTGGGACTAATAAGAATATTTGATATTTAATTTTATTTAGTGAAATATACATATATATATATAATTATGATAACCTTTAAAATGAGGTCAACATAGTAGTATAAATAATTATTTTTAAAAATTTTGAATAAAAAATTATATAAATAATCATTTTTTATTGTATTTAATACTATGTAACGATTTCTAACTAGACTAATTATTTCACTTCATTACTCATATAGTTTTCCTTAGATGACTAAACTTCAAATTTGTAAATAAAATTCTTTATTTTCAATTTAAATGTAAAACACAAAAAGTACATAAAAGTAATCCTGATTTTTAATTAATAATATCGAGTAACGCGCGGTTAGACTTCACTATTTTTATTTTAAAAAATTAGAATCAAAATATTTAGTACAACACAAAAATGCACTAAGGTTTTTTTAAAAGTGAATTGAATACAATGAATACACAACACTGCTATACAACTAAAAGAGTAGACGCAGAAGAGCCTCTAACATATTTATAAAAAATTATGCTATGACCGAAAAAATGTTACGACACTATCCTTCTCTCCAAAATACACATTTTTTTGTTATTCTTGCATAAATACAGAAATAGAAAACAAATTTTTTTGGTGAAATGTTGGAAAGCGCTGTATATGTTCTAGAGTTATTTAAAGTTGATTATTTAGAAGTAAGAAAGATAAATCGAAAAGGATTACGGACATGTTCTTGTGCCCAATTGTTAAAAAATATTTTGTTATGGACTTGAAAAATACAATGGGGGTGTATAGGGTATCATCACGTTCGAGCGGATTTCAATTTGGAGTTACGAGTAAAGTTTTTTACTTTTTGCACTTAGGTCCCTCCAAGAAAGTTGGAATTATTGAATAAAAAAATTGGCGATACCAAAATTCAAATCAATAATGTACGATTACGACTTTGCGATTTGGGAATGGATGGATGAACACAAGGGCCTTAGAAGTCAACATTGAATACTTCTACAGAGTCTTGAAAAATTACACTGTGGCCTAAAATTTTGTTACCCTATTATCTGTTGCTCCAAAATATGTTATTTTTGTTATTCTTTCCTAAATATAGAAATATTAAATAAATACAAGTTTTGATGAAATGTTGGAAAGTGCTATTACATGTTCTAGAGTAATTTAAAGTTGATTACTTCGAAATAAGAAAAGAAAATCGAAAATGATTGTGAATATGTTTTTATGATTGATTGTTGATAAATATTTTATTAAGTATCTGGAAAATACAATGGGGTGTATAGGGTAACATCACTTTCGAGCGGATTTCAATTTGGAGCTACAAGTAAAGTTTTTACTTTTTGCACTATGGTCCCTCCAAGAGAGTTGGAGTTGTGAATCACGAAATTGGCTACTACAAAATGAAATTCAATAATATATGATTGCGACTTTGAAATTTGGGCATGTATGGACGAACAAAAGAGCCTCGAAAGTCAACATTGATTACTTGTGCGTAGTTTTGGAAAATTATAATGTGGCCAAAAATTTTGTTACCCCATTATCCATTGCTACAAAATACATGATTTTTGTTATTGTTTCCAAAAATATAAAAATATTAAATCAATCAATTTCTTGGTGAAATGTTGGAAAACGCTTGTAGATGTTCTAGAATAACTCATACTATAAACTATTTTTCAAAACCTTTTTTTCCTATTATAGCTTGTAAATTTTGAAATATTTTCTATGTATCGAGCACTGGTATTCGTCAACATATCAGTGCCTCTACAATTATAATGCAGCGGTGTGGGGATGTTTCAAAGTATTTTTTAAAATTTTGAATTAAATGCAATCCTAGCATCGGTATAGGTGCTAGATATTTTGCCACCACAATTTTAAATACAAAAATTACTAACCCGGTCATAGGCACCGGCATTAGCACCGGTATATGTCATTCAACCAAAATTAGTGCTGAAAAAGATTAAATCCAGATAATTTTCTCGATAGGCACCAGTATCTAGCACCGGTATTCAGTGAACCAGTGCTGGATTTATTCATCGACACCAATATTTTGTTTAATTTACCAGATTACAGGTACCTATGAATTTCCTAACACCAATATTGCTCTCCCAACAACGACATAACATTCCTATATATCTGTTTTCCAGTAATGTATAACTAAAAGTTACAAGTTACGACGAAACAAAACTTTGATAATAGTGCAGTGGTAACAATAATATTATTGAAACATAAACTAAACCAACCCAAATTTAATCGGGTAGAAAAATAACCCGATCTAAAATGAACCAACCCGAAATATATATGAATCAAATATGAAACGTTATAAAAAATAACTGACATGATCAGACCCGAACAAAACTTCAATACAAAAAATGACACGACAGTAACCCGACCCGATCCAACTCGACATATTCTGATCCGACCCAACCTAATCCGAGTGTAAAAATTATACGACAGTAACCCGACCCGATATTGACTATTTCCAATACGACCTGACCCTAAGGAAAAAAACTAACACATTTTCAACCCGATACAAAAGTATCCCGACCCAACCCGACCCGACATGAAAAATGAAATCAACACGTTTCAACCCGACCTGTTTCAACATGACACGTTTCAACCCGACCTGTTTCAACATGACACGTTTCCAACCCTACACGAACCCAACACGATAACCCAAACTGACACCTCCAATTACACTAATATAGAATGACTAACATTTAAAAGAAGTTTTAATATGCACATCTAAAAATTGGAGCTATGGTAACATTTTTCTGGTAATATTTATTAAAATGCTATAATAGTTTGTAAAGTGTTACAATAATTTTGATGAGGAAGTAAGAAATTCTTTCCCTTGTAGAGAAAGATTATAGATGGTAATTTTCATATAGAATTAGGCTTCATTGTAGGTTAGATTATAGATGGTAATTTCCTTTGACTTTAGAATCATATTCCTGGTAGACTTTGCTTTGTTGCAGCACCATGCATTGTAACCATCATCATTGATGAGGTGTGTCATTGATGTGATATCAATGCACCATAATAAAGTCTTTTGTATTTTATTATGGTATCAGAAACTAAAATCCTGACACCTAAACCCTGAAATTTAAGCTGTCGTTTCCTCTAGTTGCACCCACCACCGACGACCATGCGTGACATCCACGTGTCGTCGCCGCCTTGACCGTAGCTCACCGTTTAATTGCCAGATCACCGACAGCCACCGCCGCCGTTGTGCAGGTGGTTGCCGATCCGATTTACTGCTTTCTGATCCCGTACACGCTGCACGTGATTTCCACGCACCGCACCCGAACTGGCGCATTTTCGTCATGATTCTCACGCGCATCTGCGCCTCTGCCCACTTGATTTGCCGTGCTGCTGCTACTTCTAGTCGCTGCTGATTTGCTTGATGTACTGCCATAGTCGAGATGCCTCCGCCACCCAAAGCCGCATGTCCATCAACATGTGCCGCCATCCAAAACGCAGTTGCTGCTCGCTTATTTCTATCCGTCGACCGCCGCATCCCTCAGTCAGGTTATCGCGATCGTCCGACTGCCTTACCGATGCAATATGCCACCGTAAATCTAATATGATCCTGCTACTATGTCAAATCCCGAATCCATCAATTCACGTTTTTTCTTATCGCTCAAGCCTTGAACCTTGACCTCATCCAGACTTGTAGGAATTGGA
>JAULKJ010306596.1:0-20048 GCA_032355405.1 Rubia balearica | reverse complement strand
GGTGGGCCAGATTTAGGGTTTTGGATTTAGTTTATATAGACAAAGTTTTAATGGTTGAGATTCAATCAAAAAAGATATTAATGGTTCAGATGAAAACCAAGTTAGATTTTTTTAAAGTATGGAGCACTGGCACCAGTGCTTGTGTATATGAAAAGAAAGCTTATTAGGACTGTTTTAAATGGATTTTTTTAAAAAAAAATTAAACCCAAGAGCTAAGCCAGGATTTTTTTAAAGTATGGAGCATCGGTACAAATATCAGTGCCCAAAAGGCTCATACTAGTGCCCATGTATATGAAAGGAAGATGCTTAGGGGTGCTTTAGATAAGGTACATTTATTACTTTTTTGACCCGAGAGCAAATCTGGAAAAAAATAAGTATGGAGTACTAGCGTACATATCGGTGCCTAAGTAACTAACACTGGTGCTGAGTCTAATATTTCAAAATTTTAAACCATCCCTCCAAAATATTTAATGAAAATTTAGGAAATTCATTTTCCCACCATATTGTAGCACACGTATGAATGAAAAATAATGCCGGTGCTAGCATTATTTGATCTCTAAGTTAAGTTTTAAATTTTTACTTTTAGGTCCATAGAAGAAATTTGGAGACGGCGAATAAAAAAAATTGAAGACACCGAGACTCAATTAAATAAGAGACGATTGCTTGTTCAAAATTTGAAATACAATAAGTGAACGGAAGCACCTCTAACATATTTATGAAAAATTATGCTATGGCCCAAAAATTCATTATGACACTATCCTTCTCTCAAGAATACAAGATTTTTGTTATTATTTCATAAATATAGAAACATAAAATAAAGATTTATTTCGTGAAATATTGGAAAATGCTAGTGCATGCTCTAGAGTAACTTAGAGTTGATTACTTAGAAGTAACAAAGGAAATAAAAAAGGATTACGGATATGTTCTTATGCCCGATTGTTGATATATATTTTTTACGAAGTTGTAAAATTAAATGGGGGTGTATAGGGTAGCATCACGTTAAAGCGTATAGAAATCTGGAGTTACGAGTAAAGTTTTTTACTTTTTACACTTAGGTCCCTCCAACCAATTTGGAGTTGTCGAATCACAAAATTTGGGACACCAAAATGCAATTCAATAATATATGATTGCGAATTTGTGATTTGAGCATGTATGCGTGAACGGAAGGGCCTCGAAAGTCAACATTGATTACTTATACACAGTCTTGAAAAATTACACAATGTCCCAAAATTGTATTACCCAATTATTCATTACTCCAAAATACGGGATTTTTGTTATTCTTTTCTAAATATAAGAATATAAATAAATGAATTTTGTGGTAAAATATTGGAAAGCACTAGTACATGTTCTTGAGTAACTCATACCATAAACCCATTTTCAAGCGTAAATCATACCATGAACCCATTTTAAAAAATCTATGTATCGAGCACCGATACTAGTACCGGTGTCATTCGTCAACATACCAGTGCCAGATATTATTCTACCAAAAGTTTACCCGCCAATATTCCGGTCATAGGCACCGGTATTAGCACCGGTACATGTCATTGATCCAAAATCGGTGATGGAAAATATTAAATTTAGACATTTTTTCAAAGGCAACGGTATTCAGTGTACCGGTGCTGGATTTATTCATTGGCACTGATATTCAGTGTACCGTTGCTGCATTTATTCATAGGCACCGGTATTTTGGTTCATTTGACAGATTACTGGTGCCTATGAAAATTCTAGCACCAGTATTGCTCTCCCAGCACGGACATACCAGTGTCTATGTACCTGTGTTTCCAGTAGTGATACCTTACCCATAATACATATTTAAAAAATTGGGGAAAACAAGAGTACTTAATTTTAATCTGCTAATATACTTGATTTTCTTTCACCACATAATACAATTATGAATGTTTATTATCCTAATTTAATTAAAAAAGAAGGGAATGCTGACTTATGACTTTTGTTCTTCACGGGTTCACAACTACAAGGAATGAAAAAGCAATTTATAAAACCCTCTCTAAAAAACACTCTCATCCCTCTCTAGAAAACCCTAGTAAACACTTCTTCCTCTCTTAGGGGGGCACTGCCAACCACCATATATGAAGGCGCCCTCCACCCAATCCCCTAAACTCCGTTTCCATCTTCTCCTGGAGAAACTCAATTAACAAAACCTATTTTTTGTAAAGAGCCCCTTCCGGCGTACCCACTAGTTTCTTTGTTGACGTCCATGGAGTTTACACACCAGTTGCAAACGGTGTGCCATAGAGGTGTGTCGCAGCATCCATGAAGTTGTTCCTTTCCACGACGTCCATGGTTTTTTATCTGCACCTAAACGCATGTTAACCAATGCATTTAGCACAATTATTAGTATCTTTTCTATGGTTGATTGCTAGGTTTAGTTGGGTTTACATCAAAAGGGGTTTAGATGGCCTTTGTTGATTTTCTTGCCAAAATCCCTCATTTTGTAGATTTATTTAGATCTAATGGATGCTATATCCTTGTGATCATCTAGAACCTATTTTGTGAGTTACATTGTAGATCGTTCATAAACACTTTGGAGTAGAAGGTCATTTCACAAGGTTGGTAGTAGATTGAGGTATTGTAACTGTGATATACATTGTTTCTTTAAAGATAAAACGCATCTAAGGGATATGAAGGGCTTTTATTAGGTGCCCTGAACCTTATGAAAAAAATATAGAAGTACATCTTAGAAGGTATATAATACAAAGAGAGTAAATGACATGGGTTTTGTGAAGTGTTCCAAATCTATTAGCCTCCACCCCCATGTAGACTATAGTTTGGTCAGACATAATAATACCATGCATTAGATGTAAACACTTATTTGATCTAAAAATGTATCCAAAATTACTAATAGAAACAATATATATGTATCAGTAATGTTTGCATACAAAAGAGTTCTTCTAGAGGTCAAAAACAGTTTAAAAAATTGTGGTGGAAAAAATTGCACTCAGGTTTAGAGGTTGCAGTCTAGAAATCAGATTCCATGATGATCTGTGTGACTTCAAATCGTTGGGGGGAGGATTTAACCTAAAGCCTGTGAAGCCTTGAGAAACCAAAATGCTTGAGAGTTGAGTCTGATGAAAACCAAAGGAGATAATATTCCTTCTGTAGGAACTGCAGAAAGAGGTAGAGCTGGAGTTAGTACTGATATCTAGTGCTTAGAGCCAGAAGGAGATGGTGAAACAAAAATTTGGTGAAGATCAAATGAGTAAAGCTGGTGCTGGAGATGTGGTAATTGCAACTACAAAGATTTCTCCTTTTGCTGCAGTTATTAAATGGAAAACTTCATATCAACAGTATCTATTCAAAGAATGGTTTTGCAAAGAAATCCTGATATCAGGGGTGTTCATCTTATCTAAAATGATCATCCCTTTGATCTTATGTGGCAAAATATCATATCCAAATCAGTGTTAAGAGAACACATCTTAGCAACATAATCTATCGCGGGATTGGTTTCCCTGAAAATATGTATTAGGGGGTTCTTTCCCAAAGTGTAATGGACTGAATGGATGAGATCATAGAATTCCAATAGGGTGTTGAGGAATCATTAATCATTTGGACTGCAGTGTTGCTATCTGATTCAAAGATAATAGTACCATCAAAACTACTAATAAAATTAGTCCTTGTCTGGATAGCTAAAACCTCAGCATGAAATGGGTATTTAACTTTTGTAATAACATTCTTAGCACCAACAGAATTGCCAGTATGATCTCCCAGAATAAGTCCTAAGAATGCATCTCCATATTTACCATTCCAAGCTACTTCCACATTACATTTTAAATGATACCTATCAGGTTTAATCCACTTAATCATCTGAAGTGTAGGTTTAGGGGGGAAGGGGTAAGTGGAGGTATCAATCATATGAAATCAACATGAAAATCATTTAACTTCATTTTTTTATAAAGGTTTAGCCAAGAAAGTCAGATGAACATGATCCCTAATTTCTATCAGAATCTGGGAGGGATTGCTGGGGGTAGATTTATATATGAACTTATTCCTTGTTTTCCACAATGACCAGCAGATAAAAAAGGATTATACGTATGAGTTTATTCCGAATGTATGAAGAACCAGAAAAATACTAGTAAGATGTAAGTTTATCCATAAAGTCGGAAAATTTGGAATAGGTATTCCAAGCCAACTATGAATCTTGTTCCAACTTCAGCGGAAATATGACAAGCATTGAAAAAGTGATCTACTGAATCAACTTGGTTACAGTTGATACATTTTGATGGAAGATTAAAACAAAAGAGGATCAAAACACCATCAAAATATATCATATAGTTGATTAATTTTAACATCAAGATTGATATTTTCTTTTAGATTCTTGAATCCCAGATTTTGATAAAACCCAAAATATTACTCGGTCGTAGCTTAGCAGCTGATAAGTAGATTTAGAGGTGAACTGACCTCTCTCATTTCCTTTCCACACCAAGACATCAGATCTCTGATCAGATATTGTAGCCTCCTGCAAAAACTTAAGAATTTCAGGGTTGATTGCAGAGGGTATGAAAGCTAAAAATGGATCTCCATGGTTAATAAAATCAGCCACTGTAGACTCTAGTGGAATGGCAATTATATCAGAGCCAAATAGATCTATAAAAGAGCCATAATCTATCCAGTTAGAATATATGATTCTTGAATACTGCTCTGCCAAGGTATTAATTGGACAAATTCTTTTATAAATCTGAGATGATTTTTTATAGACAATTAATGACCAAATGAAAGTGAACCACAACGAATTCCTCACTTGAAACTTCCACCATAATTTAAAGGAGAATGTTTGGATGATGTGTCTGAGTGTCTAAAACCTAAACCATTAAGGTTTACAGATTCACACAACTCAGTACATCTCTTCCAATCATTTTTCTTTTTCAGATCAGTTTCTCCCCAAACAAATCTGCTAGTCTCTTCTAAATTGATTTAATAACCTAATTGGGTGGTCTAATTATGCCTAGGATATGTTGGGTCATGGGAATTATACCTATTTGAATTAGAGTCCATTTTCCTCTCATACTTAGCATATTGTTCTTCAAGTTATTTATCTTACCATCAATCATTTCGAGTAGTGGCTGAAAATGAATTTTTTTAACCCTACCTTCTATAATTGGTCAACCTAGATACTCCCTCCGTCCCAATTCAAGTTTCACCTTTTGACTTTTTTACAGTTGACTTGAAAAATGTTTGATCCTTAATATCTTCCATTAAGGATAATTTAAATTTATAAAAAAATGATATTATGAAAATATATGTTATAATGAATCTAACAATGTATCACAGAATAGTATTTATACTTATATCCCGATTCAATTTTAGGGTCAAAGTTAGGAAGTTTTGACTAAATGAATAGTTAAATTGCAGCTTGAATTGGAACAGGGGGAGTACTTAAAAAGGAAAAATCCCCTTATGCCTAAAATATGCTTAGCCTATTTTAATTTAGGAACAGATGCATGCATGTTTACTAATATCAAAATCAGATTTGTTGTAATTTATTTCCTATCATGTAGTTTATTCAAACTTTTGAAGAAACACTTTCAGTCTGATTAGGGTATCCTGGGATACTTTAACGAAAATAATGGTAGCATCTATATAACTATGGTGGGGAAAAGGCTGAGAATTTGGTGGCAGTTGAAAGTAATCCAATTTCTTATTAAGGAAAATAAAATCAAGCCTTCTAGTAAAAGATTCTGAGAATAAATTAAAAACTTAAGGAAAGAGGGGATCACCTTGTTTGATACCTCTTGATGCCTTGAAAAATCCAACTGGCAAACCATTAACTAAAATAGAAAAATGAGCCTCGTAGATATTCCTCATGATCATTTGTACAAAGCTTCTATGTATACCAAATATAAGCATGATATTGTTAAGGAAATGCTGGCTAGCTCGGTCAAAGGCTTTTTTAAGGTCTAACTTAATGATGCAGTTAGGTACTCAGTGTTTCTTGTATAGAAATCTTACCATCCCTTGAAGAAAGATCACATTGTCATATATGTCTTTGTTTTTCAGGAAAGCTAATTGATGTGGTGAGATAAGTTTATCCATCAATAACTTCATTCTATCAGTTAGTGATTTAGAAAAAAATAAATTAGTCACATTAGAAAGGCTTATTGGCCTGTAATCATGAAAATAAAAGGGAGTGGTGTTTTTTTGGAATAACTGAAATCCAGGTACTTCTTATACCTTTTGAGATTTCAGTATTTGTAAAACAATGCATACATCATGAGAAATAATTTTCTAGGATTTAATGAAAAGAAGTATGCCCAACAGGCCCTGGGCTACTGTTTTTGTTAATTCCAAAAAATGTGGTTTTTAGTTCTTTCTAATGCTCTAGGTTTAAGAAGATTTTCACTATCTTCGGGCGTTATTAGCTTGGGAATTTGGCTCAAGAAATGGGAGTAGTATATGCCAGATGAGGGTTGGGGGGGGGGTGGTTTGGTCAAAAGCTGTTTATAAATTCTTACAGCTGCATCCTCTATTTCCTATAGGTTTTCAGTCCAGAAACCATCATGTTTTTTTAATCTAGATGATTTGCAATTTAAGTCTTTTTAGTTTAACACTATGAAAGTACTAGTAATGTTATCACCATCTTTCAGCCCACTAACCTTAGGATTTTATTTCAAAAACTTTTTATGTTTTTTAGAGCTTTTAGAAGAAGAGCTTTCAGATTATTAAGCTTAATCATCTCTTATTCATATTGATTATGATCATAGATGATCTCCTGGAGTCTGAGGTTTTCTTTAGCAATGGTAACATTTGTCTCAATTTTACCAAAAGTTGTTTTATTCCACACTTTCAGAGTTTTTTTTTTCAATCTATTTACTTTGAGAAAGAATCCTAGCATGCCTTTCTGTGTGATTGGATGATTACAGTCCTCTCTAACTTCCTAGAGCTCAGGTCTATTATATCTGGCATTAATGAACCAAAGTATCCAGGTGTAGAGGTTTTATTTGCAGATAAGGGGACTGTGTTCGAAGTGAGTTTGCTTGGGGTTTGTATGAAGGAAAAAGGGTATTTATCAAGCCATTCCTGGGTGCATAGTCCTCCACCAAGTCTTTTGCTAGTTGGTTTCCTAATTCTAGAATTAGACCATGTAAAGAGGCAACCCACTGTGCTTATATGCATAAGTTTTTTTTAGCATTTATGAAATCTTTCATACATCCTCTATCAAAATTTTAAGCTCTCTTATACTCATCCGGAGAAATGATGGAGTAAAATCACCAATAAATAAGGTTTCATGGTTGGTTAGTTGCAGCATATCATTCCATAACAGTTTCCTTTCTATCCTGGTTTTAAGTCCATATATAAATACTGCTTCCATACCTATGTTTATATGTGAACTATGAATGTGAACAAATAAGAACTGGGCGTGTTTGGTTACAAAAAGTGACTTGCAAAAAATCAGACCACATTAGCCATATTTGACCATTTGTGGATTGCATGCAGCAAGCAACATGTAGCTCTTTCATGTATTTAGCACATTCCTGATTATCATGTTTGGGCTCTATCAAAAAAAAATAGATGAAATTTATGTCTTTAGCCTAATCATTGAGGTATTCTGGTCTTTTGTACTCGTCATTAATCAGAGTGGTTCATGCTTTTTTGAAGATGGCTTGAGCATCATCTTATATAAGTGAGTAAAGTACTTATTTTTCTTAGGCTTACTTTTAGGATTAACGAGTAATGTTTTGGTTTTAGGTGATACTCGGCTCCTGAGTGGAGTTGGTGATTTCAGGTGAATTGATGGTGGTGAGGCATGCTGATCAGATAGGATTTCGTCAAGTGTTTATTGCTGACATGTGGATTCATCAAAGTATTCCTGCTGCAGCAGTGGTAGAAACCTATTCCTGCTTGCCTTTTGTGTTGAGAATGGAAAATGATATTAGATTTGGATGAATGGGACTTAGGATTAGGATCCTTAACTGTGATGTTATGAAGATCATCCTTTGCATAAATTTTTCTTGACTGTTTCAAATGCTAAGTATCTGGTAGCAGGTTCCTGAATTGAAAGATTCATGAATTCTGAAATCTCATGAACTTGGTTAGTATGTACTGGGGATGTCGTTCTGGGGGGTGCAATTTAGTGATTTAGGGGATGCTGTTTTGGGAGGACTAGCTATGTATAAATAGGGGTTTTCCTTTCTAATTGTGGTGGCAGTTTCACACAAGGCAGTAAGAGGAGCATTAGCACATTGCATTGTGTTATCACTCTCATGTTTCTTGATCCACACCCGTGGGGGTCATTATTTTTTGGGAGAATTAATCCACGGAGTGGTAGAAGATCAAAGATAGAAATTCATATTGTTTCTCCCATGCTCACTACCAACTACTAGAGAGGAGCTAGTGGCAAGTTCGGGGTCGTCCATTGAGATACTAGAATTCAAAATTTAACTAAAGAACTCACAATCAGGCATCACTGCTAGTGCTACAAACATAGATTGGGGGGGGGTTTATCTAAAAACTAAGGAATGTGTAAACAAGAGGGATTAAACTACTGTAAACTAGCCTTGGGGGTATATTTGTGTAACGTTACCGATGAGAGACTTTGATTCTAGATTCTATCACATGTAAGACATATAAACCTATCACTTGCATGTGTCACATGGTGTGGATAATAGCCAGGCATTCCCAATGTATGTCACACAAAGGTTCATCGCCCTCTTTATAAGCTATCGTGCCGCCTTCGTAATTAGGGAAGGCACTTCGGTCGCCTTTTTGATACCGCAATTCCTTCCCTATAAATCTCACTTCCAATGCTAATGCGACCCCCCTTAAAGGAATGATGCCTTGGGTATGTAGCAACCGTTAGATATAAGAGTAAGGAAAATACGTCCCATACACTCCTGTAAGAGTAAGGACAATACATCTCGAACACTCCACTATGGACACCAATTTCTAGAACCAGAAAGGCAAAAGAGTTGGTATCTCATGATGACTCTGGGGTTGACACGACTCTAATAGCTACACCACAACCCAATTTGATACAAACTATTATGCGCATCTATCGGGGTTTGCCAAGGGTTTTTTCCCTTATTAGGGAAACTGTCATCCCTAAAATGAATGATTATTACATGAAGCCAATTAGGTTAGAGTCTAACGATTGGGATGGTACTCTCTAGCTAGCAAGCATGCACTCACTTCCCCAGTGCTCACAAACCTACAATAGCTCTAATTTAACACTCCCAAGATTATATGATAAGCCTAGCACGATAGTATACAACACACATGAATCTACAGATTAAGCATAAAATCAATTATGGATATTCATAGGCATAAAAATAGGGAAACATAAAAATCTCACAAAGTCAACATCTAGTCATGATTACATATATTTCCCCAAGAGATTAAACTACTCTAGAGACATTAAACCCAATACACTCATAGGATTCAATGCCATAGACAAAAACAAGGAAAAATAAATGAGAGTAGATAGGCTCATTCTCTCTCTAGCTACTCTTAGATCTAGAAATGTAATGAACTTACTACTTACTTAAACCATAGTAGACTAGTGGTCACTTATATAGTAGGTGGAAGTGAGGCTTAGAAAACCCCAAAACAAAGTAGAAACCCAAGCAGCCACGTCGGCACGGGTCGTGCAATAGTGCACGACCCATGAAAAAGTACACAGGTCGCAGACTAGAGGTGCATCTCGGCCAAACTGAGCGTGCTAAAGTACATAGGCTACGGACAGGAGGGGTGATTCTGGCCTTCTAAGCGCGCAACAGTGCAAAGGCTTGTGGGGTGCGAACTGGGGGTCCAGGTCTTCATCTTCTAGGTGCACGGGTCGTGCAAAAGCACACGACCCGTGCTGGGACTTAGTTTCCTCAACCAATGATTTGGCATTGTAAATGTACACGGGTTGTGCCAGTCTTCGTGTCTTCTAGACATTGACTTTTTTCCTTCGACACATCCATCTAGTGCTACGTTTTTAGCTCATGGCCTTCAGTCCACTACCATCCTTGCGAATGACCTTCTATTATTTAGTACCACTATGGCGAATGACCTTCTACACAGTGCAAATTGCATACGGGTAATCTACAAATGAAACCTCACGAAAATGGATCTATACACTCGTAGGGGAATTGAATCCATTAGATCTAAATAGATTACAAAATGAGGGATTTAGATAAGAAAACCAACAGTGGCCATCTAAAGCCCTGTAATGTAAACTCACATAAATCTAGCAATCTACCATACAAAAGCAAACACAAGATATTATTAGTGCACTAGGAAACACATGCTTCTAGAGTCCCATCATTTCTCATTGATTACCAATCTTATAGCAACGAGTTCAGTAGAGGGGAATATCTTCATATTCAATTGAATACTTTTTATTATTCAGAATATATCCTAGCCTGATTGTAGTTTTGAGTGGCTTTAGGAGAATTATTTCTACACACAATTTGATTGTTGATGGTCTAGTTAAAATTAGGGTGGCAGCATCCATCTTAATAAACAAACGAATATTGTTCCCAATAGATTCAATAGAAGAGATGTTATAATAGCACAAAGGAACATTTCTAATTGTTACCCATATTAGAATGATTAAAGACTCCAAGTTGGGGGTAAAATCAAAGATCCATCAGAGGACCTTCATTGTAGTTCCTTGAAATGACCATGAGCCTTTAATCTAACAACGATGAAAATCATCGGTGAGCTCGAAGGTAATGAGTACGTTCTTGAAGTCCAGTGAGCCTAGCTGATATCTCCCTTGGAAACCTGTCATTTTAAAAGAAGATTCTAATTGCTCCATTTTCGGCTAACCTTTGTTGAATTTACTAACTAGACTATTTGAATAATGAGCAAAGAGCTGATGAATTTCTTCTTCAGTATAGAGGCACACAACACAGCCTAAATGTTCATTTTTGGATTCAAATTCAAGATTGTTGGGTAGAGAGTGAGTTAATGGAGGGGATTTTAATTTGAGGGCAGCTAGGGAGGATTTTGTGCCACCTAGAATGGTAGCTCGGATGTGATTGACTGAAATTCTGAAAAAAATCCAGTAAGAAAGAGACGTTATCCTTCAAGAAGGGAAGAGTTCAATGGTTTTAGAGACAGGGTTTTTTTTAAAAGTTTTACTATGTTAGACATTTATGTATATTGTTGATAACATCTGCTATGGAGCTTTGCAGTGGTAAACAATTAGGTATATTCACAATCAAATCACACAAAGATCCTAGACCTGTCCAGTTTGAAGTGTATAAAATAGTTGAACCTTGACCATGTATGACCTACTAGGTTTTTCATCTATGTGATTTACAGTCGTGATTCTTTTCCAATTTTAAGATTATCTCAAAATCACAGGGACTGACCGTATAAATTGAGCCCATGGTGTTAATCCATGTTGGTACTTCCACCACAGCTTTATGGTGTAAGTTTAAATTGTTTCACTAAAAAACCTGAGACCTATTCAATTCCTAGGTCATCAACTTCACCATAAAAAAATTATGATTTTCCATTTAAGTGTGTTCGGGACTATTTTAAGTGTGTTCAGGACTATGGAATGGAGAACATTACAGCTTTATCAAGGCTAACTTCTTAGTTACACCTATCCATTTAGTTTTCCAGTTAGTTAGCATCTTATCATAAATTTCATACAGAGATTGTAAATGAACCGATGTAATTCCTAAAGCATTTCTAAGTAGAGAATGATGAACTGTTGTGGCATGCTTATTGAGAAAGTAATTACTTTTGGAGTAATTAATTTTTTGGCTTATGAAAATTTTGAAAACGTCAAGAAAAGATTTTAGTCTGGTTATGGTTGTTTTGTTAATTTTCAGTAAAACTATGTTGTCATCTGTATAGCTCAGGTGTGAAATATGAATGGAGTTTTTGGGTAACTGAAAGAAGTCAAGTTTTCCATTCCAGAAAATGTGTTGCAAAATTCTACCAAAAGCCACTAAAAAGATGTTAAAAGCAATGAGGAGAGTGGTTCTCTCTGCTTTATTCCCCAGCTTGGAGTGAAAAAAAAATCCAACAGGTTTGCCATTTATAATGGATGAGAAGAAAGATGATGTTATGTTAGTGATGATGATTCCTGTGAAAATTTTAGTAAAGCCAAATATGAGTAGTATATCTTCTAGAAATTAACAATTTACCCTATCAAAACCTCTTGCTAGATCCAATTTTAGTATGCAGTTAGGGTGTGCATGTTTATTATTAAAGTTTTTGTCATTTCTTGAAGATATATCACATTATCAGTCATTTCCCCGCCTTTCATGAAAGCATATTATTGTTGTGATATAATCTTAATAATGTGTCCATTCAACCATTAACTACAAGTTTAGAAAAAAAAATCTTATTATTGAAGTTAGAAAGGCTGATTGGTCTATAATTAGCAAAGGTGACTGGATTTTCTTTTTCGGGATTAAGGCATATCGAGGTACTTGAAATAGCAGGAGGGATTATCTTGCATATCATGAAATCCTTAGTTTTCTGCATTATGTCTTCTAAGATTATGTATGTCCCCAATTATTTTGGAACAAACTAGCACCATAGTCATTAGAACCTGGTGTTGAGTCCTGATTTAAGGAGAAAACAATCTCCTTTATCTCTAACAATGAGGGTTCTGTCATTAATGAGAGATTATCCTCAGATGAGATCACTTTGGTATTTGGCTTAAAATTTGGGATTGAAAAGTTTTGGGATTTACATCAGATACAACTGATGGTAGATTTTTTAAAAAGGAGACAACATTTTCCTCAATGCGAGACGGGTTATCAATCCACTGACCATTTTAAGCTTTAATCTTTGTAATGTTTTGTTTCATTCTTCTTTGTTTTATTGAGTCATGGAACAATTTAGTGTTTTTCATCTCCATCTTATAACCATTTTAATTTAGCCTTTTGTTTCCAAGAAAGGTTTTTCTCATTTAAGGATTTTATTTGTAATGTTTTCCTGTGATTTAGCTGTATTAGATCTGCAGTGGAGTTACTATTTTCATATAGTAGCTTTCGAGTTCTAAGAGCTTCCTCAGCATTCATGATGTTGGAGTTAATATTTCCAAAATTTTCTTTGTTCCATATTTGTTCCATTATTTTAATATCCTTTAAGCTTTAGGAACAACTTGATCATTCATATTTCCTACATAGGCAAGTCACAGTTCTGATTTATTACCTTTTTTAGGTCTGACCTTGTTAACCAGAGATAAAGAAACCTAAAAGGTTTTGTTGCTGAGGGTATATCAGTTCCTATAGTGAGTAGGAGGGGGTATGGTCTGATGTTAATTTATTAAGGGGTTGTATTGAACTATTTGGGAAAAATTTAAACCAGTTGGAACTAACTAGACCCTTATCCAGCCTTTCTTAAGGGGTTTGTCCTTCCATTAATCCATGTAAAAGTGTTACCTATTGTGATACTTTCATGTAACTGCTTATCAGATATAAAATATGAAAATCAGTTAGGCTTTTCAGAACCTATGTATTCATTTATATTAGGCATAGCATTAAAATCTCCAATGATGATTTTACAATCACGTGTAAATATTTTAAGATCTTTCCAAAGTGATCTTATTATTTTCTTGTATAAAGATTATTGACATTTCATCTTGGATAGATACATTTTTTATGTTTGAAAAAACATATTGATCGGTCTCAGTAACTATGTCAATTTGGAAATCCGAATTCCAAATTATCCATATATCTCTGGCTTGTGCACTATAGTAGTTGTTAAAATTCAATTTGACCTTGTAATCTCCATTTTGATTATGACATCGTTTGGATCCAATAATACACACTATTTTAATGTTGTAATCTTGATCAGTTTTTTTTAGTCTATCTAGGGATGTGTCTTCTAAGATTCCATACAAGGCATTTCAGATTATGAGTTTTATCAATCATTTAAAAGGATTTCGTACCTTTTAAAGATTATCTCAAATTCATTTGATTTAGTTTATTAAACAAGGCTCTTTTCCTTGATTCACAATACTCACATTTATTATTTTAAGACGTTTAAGAGCACTTACTTGATCCATCAGTTGCACTATAGTACTCTCATCAGTAATTTCAGAAGAGTGTTTCCTCCTCATCCTTTAGTATTGTAAACATGTTTTGACTTGTCATGCTTGGGGGAGATAATTGAATGTTAGTATCGTAATCAAATGTACTAGGGTTTATACATGTTAGGTCATCCTTGGCATATGTTTGTGGAGTTTTCCTGGATGTTAAATTAGTTTCAATGTCTTCCACAGTGACTGTCTTACCTAGAGAGGTTATGGATGGTGCCTTAGTTTCCATGATACTTTGTGGTGGTTCAACAATTAGGATATTTTCACTCTGGTTACCCTTATGCTCGGTTCCTTGTTGAGGAGTTCTTCTGATGTTTTATTTCTATCACAGGAGTGGATGAGATTCTGGTTGATGTTATCTTGTGTGGGCCCTATTGTGTAGGTTTTTTATCCCGAGCCTAAAATTCTTTTTTTTCTGGGATATTGTAAAGTTTGAAGTGTTTGGATTCTAAGCTTGAGCTAAGGATTTCCATATGTCCTAATTTTTTGGTTCACTATTATCCATCCTAGGTTTGGTTGTAGGTTTAGGCATAAATTTTGGATCCAAAATTCGGCATATGTTCAACTCACGTCCTAATTTCTCACAGTGAGAGCAATATACTGGGAGGCTTTCATATTCTATTGCATATTTCTCATTTTCTGTAATTGAACCTAACTTGGTGGTGGGTGTAAGCTGCGATTGAATGTCCACCTCAACACATATCTTCATTGCCAAAGGTCTTGTTAGTTTCTTAGTGGCCCTATCCATTTTGATGAAGGTTCTGATATGATTGTCAATAGCTACAATCGATTGCAGGTTGTAGTCATACATAGGAACGTTCCTTGTGGTGATTCAAGCTTACATTATCGATGATTCATTGTTGGGCTTGAAATCCAGTGTCCATCTCAGAATTCTCATGTTGACGCCATTGAAGGAATAGATTGCTTTAATCCATCACCGCTGGAAATCCTTATTGTCTTGAAATCGAATTAGGATGTTCCTAAAATCGATTGCTCCAATTTGGTATTTTCCAGCAAAAACTATAGTTTTGAAGCTGGCTTCAATCTTGTCCAGGACCGGTCTACCTTGTGGAAAGTTGCCGACTAGGACATTTTAATAGTGGTTGGACAGTATTTGAATCTGGTGGATTGAATAGAGCACCGATGGGTCGCCTCTGAATTGAGTGTCTGGTCTACCTATGAATTATGTGCAATATTAATACGTAACTCATATTTTTTAAGTATTCATTTTTATGGCTTTTGTTATACAAAAATAAATATATTAACAATTAAAAAAACGTTTATGAATAGTGTAAAAAGATAGAATATTGCTAGAAGGACGAAAGAAGTACTTCCCATGCTTTCTTATATTTGACACACTTTTTCGCTCTTGATATGTTTTTCTAAAATTGCCACCTTTCTTTTTATGGCAAAAGTGAATCATTCTCAATCACTCATTAAACTTTTTACTCTCTTCTCCACACATTCCAACTTGGAAAAAAAAACACCGAAACTTATGGTGCCAAATAAAGTGAAACGGAAGGATTATAATAAATTGTAAATTTTGTCCCAAATCAAGTGCAATTTGAATGTTGATTTGAAATTTTGATCATAAATTTGAATTGATGTGTTAACATTCAGTAGTATCTTATTAGTTTTTTTTATATAAATATTTTTTATATAAATATTTTTATAAAGTCTTGTTTTAGACCGTCTAACCATTAGACGTGGTTATATTATACTTAATTTAATTAATGAGTGATTTGATGATTATTTTTAAAAATTGCAATGGAGTTATTATGACTTTGAAAAACTTTGAAAATAGAGTAAATCATATCATAATGTATAAATAATAATATTTTGACAATAAAGTAATTGAAATGAGTTTTTTTATAATTAGTCTAACCATTTATCGATTTAACAAGAGACTCTCTCTACAACTTTTACCATCTTAATAAAAAAAATATTAATGATAAAATATGTTTAGAATTTACATGAAAGTCAAACCTTGCAGTAACAAGGAGAAGTGATTTCTTAAAACTTACTTTACTTCAATTTCATATTTCTCTATATCCTTCGAAAATATTGTTTTTTCATACGTGTATGAAAAGATGAGATTAAATTAGAATTATAGAAAAGTGAAATTTTTTAATTGTAATATTAAAATTTAATATGCAACATGCAATAGTTATTAGCTTGAGAACTGATTAATGCAATTTAAAAACTTTACCATTATTTTACTGTTTAAACTTTGAATTTTTCATAATTTATGAAATGTATTTTAACGGATGGACCCATCCAGTAATAGTCAATTTTGACGAAAAATATTAACCATCAACTAGCACTAACCACCACCGGCACCACACCGCCGCACCACCGCCACTACCACTTGATGCAATGAAACCGCTGACCACCGCCCTCCGAATTCCTTCATTGATACAAATCCAAATACCACAATGGCTTGCTATATTTTCAGGAAAATTCCTTAATTTGTAATCTCTGAGACGTTATCAAGCTTTTGACTTTCATCTGGGCTCTCTCTTCTCCTTCAACCTCACCCTAGGCGATTGGCCTCCTGAAACTAGCTATAATCCCGAATAGGTAAGATTTTGATGTCTGGGTTTTTGTTGGTTTTGTGTTTATCGTTCTTCTTTAAATTTGTGATTAATTTGCTGCTGTAATGGGTCCTATTTAGCATGGTTGGTTTTTAGTGGTAACTTGTAAGTATCCAGAAACCTTAAGTGTTATGTATAGGGATTTGTTTGAGGAGTCTCTTGATTGTGTGGGACTTGGAAATGCTAAAATTGATATTTTTATCTCACTTTTGAGTTTTTGTTTTGTGGAAAAATGATTGTACCTGAAATTCGATTTGTTGCGTCTTTTTGCTATGTTGTATGTAGCCTTTTTGGTGTAGAAGTGGCCTTGAACAACTTACTGAGCTTGGATTGGAAGTTGAAAGTGAAACTACAGAGGAACATGCTTCTATGACTTTTAATGTAGAATAGGGAAATTGGATAATATTTACATTTCTTTCCGCCAAAGGCTGGTTTTTGAGATACAATAATAAGGACTGAATCCATTAGGGCTTTTAAGTTTTGAACATGAAATGTATTCTCTGCTATGATTTAACGGGCTGTTTCCAACAACACACAGACGATTTGAGCAGATAATGTCCAGAAAAGGTCCTGGGCGGTTATATAAGGTTAGGGAAGGGGACCATGGTAGTTGAGGGTTTTTTTGTTATTTGTAATTAAAATTTGAAGCATTAGGGAACACTATTACCCTTGAAAAAAGCAACTTCCTTCAAGGCTAAGGTCTTAGTTAGCCAAAATGGTACAAAGAGATCACTCTTTGAAGCAAGGTGATGGAGAATGAGACTGCCAAATTATGATGATCACTATTGATATTCACTCAGTATCTGTATTTATACTTGTATTTAAATCACGGATCCAGTTACCGCAGTGTTTTCATTGTTGATCTTTCCACGATGTTTTCGTCGTTGTCTTGGCAGTTATTGAAAATTTGAAATAAAAAATTATCTACATATCAACCTTTCATTTTGATATCTTCAGTCAGCACTGTTTCTTTCTAAATTCTTCTGCCCCGTTTTCCTCACATCTGCATGTGTGACAATTTCTGTAAAAGTAGATTTGCAAGACCCCTTATACTGGAAAAGAAATCATTAAGTTATGCAAGTGCATGGCTGTATCTATTATTTTTTAAAAATGTTTAGGGGGATTCGCATAGAAATTAAGCCGGGAATTTTTCTTTCGGCACTATAGGTGCCATGAGATCAACTGCTGATTCCTCTGCTCTCAGCCTGACATCTTACAGTTCTCGTCGAAGGGCTTTGACTCAGATTCCAAAGTCCTTTGCTATCACAAACACTTCTCCGACAACTCCGATTTCTTTCATGCGGACACCTTTCCTTCGTGCATCAAGATTAACCTCTGTGGCAGGGCTTTCCACAAACCTTATCTTTTCCAATCTCTTGTCTTCCCTTCAGTCATTAGAACTATAGAACTATAATTATGAAGTGACACCTTTTGGATTCGACATGATGGGCTTAGAATTCATTTTGAACTGTAGATTATGAGTTGTATCCATTTGCAATAGTCTATACGTGTCAAACACACAGTTGTATTTTCAAGTCTATGGATTTTTGTTTATGTTTGGAATTACCTGCTATGGACCAATGTCTGTTTAAGCTCTAATGTAATAGTGGGTGCTTCATCTTTTGTAGTTATCTCATCTTCCCATTTTTTCTAACATTAGTTTCATAGCCATTAAGGAGCGACTTGCAAAGCGTTGTGTCTCAACTATTGGCTCCGCTGATACAGAAAAGGAGAACTTTGAAGTATATATATTTCCCTGGGATTGATTCTGCTTGATTTGTGTACTTGCGTGATTGAGTTTTGAAATTAATGATCAAATTTGGTGTAAAACTAGATACTCCAGAAACTGTTGAAGGTGATGAGTTTACAGAATCCCAAAATCCCAACAAATTCCCCGAGTCTCCCTAGCAGAGATTAAGTTATTTCATCCGTATAACTTGTGTTGATTAGAACGAATAAGTATAAAAACCCATAATGATCTTTATTTCTCCTGGGTAGCATATCATATAACCATTGTTTAATGGTGTGTGATTTTCCTGGGAAGCTGATTAATTTGAATTATCGATTGCACACACTGTTAGATATTACTTCCTCTGTCCCACTATTTTTCTCCTTTATTTTTTTTTGGACATCCCATATTTTTGTCTTACTTTGCTTTATTCCTAAATTTAGACATGATTCCACTGATTTTCATTCACTCATTTAGATTATTTTTATTTCATCATTTCTTTTATATCCCCTCCATCAGTTTTTCTCCACATATTCACTCTCTCCTCAATCCCATAACCCACTATAGTGCTAATACTAAAATAGTGGGAAAATATATGAGTTTGCTTGCTCATTGCTCTCATAGATAGGATTAGAATTGAAGGCTTTCTTAATGTCACATTAATATTTACAACATATGAACACAGTGCACTACCTCACTCTAGAGTATACATATTATGTAATTGATGATATGTGACCTCCACCTTCCTTTTTTATTTTTGAGTTTCAATTCTCAGTAGTTGCAGTTCATTCGTTTCAAGAACTTGAAGAGCACTTGAGCATGGATCATATCGGTCACTGTAAAACCTTTTTTGGCACTTCTTTCTCAAAAAGAAACTTGTGCATGGAGGTCTGTCTTCAACTGATGCACCACATACTAAAGACATATACCCGTTTTGTAGGTTTCTACATTAATGAATTCATATTCCTTCCACGCTTTTTTATAACTAGCTCTAAATCACACTCCTTTATTCTTTTAAAATTGGTGCCTCTACCTTGGGCACACATTTAAGGAGCGAAACTGGGATAGGGACTGCATAATTGAAAAGAGAAAGAGGGAAGGGGACCATATAGTCAAAAGAAAAAAAAAGTGTTTTTGCATTTTTAGATTATGTGGTCTCATTCCCTTTTTCCTCTCTTCTTAAATCAAGTGCCAAAGTAGATGCACCAGTTAAAATAGGAATGAGATGCACCAGTTAAAATAGGAATTAGGAATGAGGAAATTGTCCATTTTGCTACTTCATGCATGTGTTCTTTATTTTGTATCAGTTACCCTGGTACGTTAAGACATTGTGATTCATACTTCTGATGAATTTCAGAGATGTATTCCAGACAATGTTCTGGATTAGCATTTTGTCCCTTACATCTGGGTTTTAAAAAGCGCGCTTAAAGCGTTGAGCGCAAGGTTGAGCGCTTTGTATGACGAAGCGCTGAGCAGGATGAAAAGCGCGCGCTTTTTAGCGCTTTTCAGCGCTTTTGCTGAAGTGCAAAGCGCTCCAAAAAGGGCGCTCTTGGGCAAAAGCGGGGTTTTATGCTTTTGGGCTGATATGGGCTTCTACATTTTGTTTCCTTTTTTATAATTAAATATTTTGGGCTGACATAGAGTAGCTTTTAGGGTTAACTAATTCAGGAATATTAACAAATCAGAGTTTAGAGATGGAGATTAGGTCTATGGGGAT
>JAULKJ010306586.1:0-11219 GCA_032355405.1 Rubia balearica | reverse complement strand
ATCCAACGATACCTCATAGGATAATATTACTACTTATATATTACATGAAATTTATGGTCAAACGTGGATTGAGAAAACTGACTAAAAAGTGTGTCAAACTCTTTTGAACGGAGGGAGGGATATATTTTGATTGATTGACCAGTTTACTGCCAGATTTTGTTGAAAATACAATTTGCCCTTATTATAATATATATATACAATAACATGGGTAGCTCGGATAACATTGTTTTCTTCCATTAAAATTATCGTCTCCCTCGTTCGCCTCCACAACTTGACATCTCATTCGCACACCAAACATCGCATCTCTTCCATTCAAACTCTCGTCTCCGAAACATCTCGTCTCCCTCGTTCACACACCGGACATCTCATCTCCCCACCGTCAATGAAGGTCTCAATTTTCCCGGCATCGGAACAAAGGTCTCGATCATCCGGCGCCAAAGCAAAGGGCTTGATTTCCCGATGTTTGCCTGAGCGGCGTTAGGGTTGTCCCTTCATTTTTGCTGATGTCCCTTCATTCCCGACGTCGATATCTCTCCGTCCAGATCTTGGGAAATGCCAAAAATATGTGGCGGAGGCGGGGAGAGGGAGGGGAGGCCAAGGCGGTGGAAGGCTATGGCAAGAGATATGACGGAGATAGGGGAGGGGGCAGGTCGGCGCGGCTAGGGAAGGGGCGACGGCGGCGTGGGAGGCAGCGGGGGATAGGACGTGGGATACAATGATGCTGGGGATGAGATCCGATACGGGAAGTTCAGTGTTGGGATGGAAGGAGCGCAGGGAAGAGGCACATCGGTGGTGGTTTTAGGATGAGAGAGCAGTGAATGTGTGGGCTAGGGAAGAAGAAGGGAGCACCGGCAGCGGCGGAGGCAGGGGCGCACAGTGGTGAAGGCGGCTGAGTTTTGAATTAGGGTTAGATAGGTTTTAAAGAAAAAAGATTGATTTGTCAATAGGGGAATTTTTGTCATTTCATTTCTTAGTGTTGCCTGAATTCATTTAGTCAATGCCGAAATTAGGGGGTTTGGTTATATGGGCATACATTTTTTTATTATATTGGCACATATAATAATTAGTTAGGGTTAGATTTGCACTTTCTGAGATTGCAGGGTTATATTGACACTTTCATGTTAAAGTTAGGGTTATAAATGTATTTACCCTAATAACAAACATCAACTTGCTTCATTAGTTACATCAAGTATAAATATTATAAAATTCATATTCTCATGATTAGGTTGAAACTTTCAACTAAATAATAGAGTTAAGATTACACTTTCATATTTGACGGGATTAGATTGACACTTTCAATTAAAATATAAAAATTATTTTAGCACTTAACTCTTATCAAAAATATATTTTAAAAACTCAATATTATATTTATACATGCCTGAAAATTAGGATTAGCCCATGGAGGAGCTAGCACCAACGGGCCCTATAAAAACAACTAAAACAAAGTTTGCACCCTAAACATGGAGCCACGGCAACAACGGAAGAGTTTAGAGTATGTACGAACAAAATAGTACTCCCTCTGTCCCAGATCAAATTGTAAGCAATCAAACATTCAGTCAAACTAAGAAAAGTTTGACTACATATTTGAATAGATATATAAATAATAATATTTTTGTAAATGATATTGTTGGATTCGTCATAACAAGTAGTTTCTAAAAAGTAACTTTTTTTTACCGATATAATACGTAGTTAAATATATTAATGGTCAAACGTGTGTGTGGGAGATCGTGAAAAAGATTTCTTGCAATTTGATATGGGATGGAGGGAGTATGCAAATGCATGTGTTGTATGCTCTCCTAAAATTGGAAAATTCTGCTGTATCACGTGACTCGGATGACAAAAATCTTCATTGTCAACCTTTTCAATTTTGATGGGTGAAATGTCCCGCATTTATTTTTCTCCCTATTATCGGAGCATCACTTTTGAATGATAACATTTTAAAAATGTTGAATAAATTTATTTTATTGAATTGAAAGAAGCAAAATAAAATTAATAAATGTAATGCATCGTCAATAGAAGGTGTTAGTATAAAAAATATTACAAATTATAAAATGTGTCAATATAGAGGATGTACAATTGTACGTGCAAAGTCCAATATATAAACAACACCTAACATATATATTCCATTCACCTCAACTAAAGGTTCTTACTGTCTATTTTTATCCATTCTAATCAAGAGTTCTTATTTTAGCTATTTTCTTATTTAAACTAAATTTTGGTTAGTTCATTCCAATTTCCCACTTTCTCTACCACATCAAAATGTATAAATACTTGGACAAAAAAGACTTATGAACCTTTAATTGTGAAATGTGAACTTTTGACAAGAATGGTTCGGGATTGGAAAGTTAGATTCATACAAAGTGTTGAAGAATAAGAAGAAGAGAAAGCCTTGATTATTTATATCTGATCAAACTTGATAATTATAAATTTGGCTCTATTAAACTATTCGTTTTAGTGTTGTACATGTGATATGATTGATACTTACTTCTGTGTCTAACTATTGGCATACTTCTATTTTTGTTTGGTCTTTTGATACTGGTACATTCTTTTATTTTTTTCGTAAAATTAAGATTGTTTTCAAACCTTCTGCCTTGCGTCGAGGTATAAATTCGATTTTTGATTTTTGATGGACACAAGATCATCAGAAGAATATTGTGTCGAGGATTTTGAATCAATCAGTTTCCCGGTGGACACAAGCTGGGAATTGCTTAAGAGCACGGTGGAATTCGCGTACACATGCTCGGAATCACGCTAGATCACAATGGGATTCGCAGTGAAAAATGGTAGAATGCGCGTCGGAATCCGACGAATTTGCATCGGAATATGCGCTTAATTACAGTTGAAATTAGAGTAAACAATGGACCGGGGTTTGGATTATAGAATGGGCTGAATTCTTATTTGTTCCTGGTGTCTAAAACTCTTATCCAAATAATAAAATAGCACATTAAATATAATGTAAATCAAATAAAATATTAAATATCAAATCAATGTAATTAAACATTAAATATTAAATTCAAATACTAATATATACATCAAATTAAATTAGTTAAATATCAAATGAAAATAATAAAACATCAATAAAATACAATACAAATAAAAGTACTAAAATTACACATTAAATTAGAATGGTAAAATATCAAACAAAAATACTAAAAATACACATCGAATTATAATAATTAAGAATCAAATAAAAACACTAAACCTTACATCAAATTTGAAAGTATTAAACATCAAATAAATATATTTAAAAATAAAAATCAAATTAAAATAATTAGACGTCACAAGAAAAATTGAAATAAACACCATATAGAAATAGTTGAATATCAAATATATAAAAAATGAGAATTTAATTAAAGTTAATATTCAAACATCAAATAACAGCACACATAAATTTTAAAACATTAAAATGTGCACTAAAATATGACACAAAAAAAGAACAAAATCAAATCGCACCATCTCTGTAATAGGTACTAAGATCGCAACAACTAAAACATCAGTATTAGTCATTAGAAGTTAAAAAATTATTTCACACTATTGAATGCTCAAGAATATATTAAATAAAAATTTAATATTGAAAAATAAAATATATGAATATTAAAATTTTAAAATCAATTCACACCATTGAAATATCAAGAATATAATAAATAATAAAATCTAATATTAAAAAAATAAGTCCAGTATCAAAATTTTAAAAAAACAATTCACACGATTAAAATGTAATTATAAATAAATAAAATCTATATTAAAAATATGAAAATTAATATTGTTTTTTAAAGGTACATGTTGAAAAACTAACACATCAATCAAAAATAAAAATAAAAGTAAAACTTTGAAAATTAATATAGTAAAATATCTCAAGCTAGCGTTAAAATAAAGAAATATAAAAAAATTTAACATATAAGCACAGAAAATTTACATCATAAGATCAAATATAACTTTAAAATACGTGATTTTAGTGGAAAAAAGACTTATAAAATGAATAAATTTTAAATATATTAATATTTAAATAACAAATAAAATGATAATTTATTTTCATATATTTTACAATAAGAATGTTTTGTTTTATTATAAATTATTCTATTAATAAAAAAAGTAAAATTATTTTCATTATACTTAATCCGAATATTTTTAATATTTCAGTTAAAAGATATAATTTCCTAAATTTATTTATAATGAATATATATATATATATATTTCAAGAATAAATTTTTAAATTATGTTTTTCTCAAGTAATTGAGGTAAAAATACGATTGGGTCAAAATGTGTCAGTTCAACCCGACCCACTTGACCCAAATAGGCCATTGACCCGACCCAACCCAACCCAAATGGATCGAGTCAAAGTGGGTCTGGCAATTTGAACACCCCTACTTTGTTAGGACTAATCATGGTGTTTGGTTCATTATGTTTGAACGTGTTTCGGAAGAGAAAAATAAAAAATAATGTGTGCCCCAATTCAACAGTTACTCTCTTTATTCCACCTCTATTTGTACCTTTTTCTTCTTCTTTTGGTACTACTCTCTATTAAATTTGACCGTATATTTCAATAGATATATGGACAAAAATATTATACTATACTCTGTATGATATTGTTAAATTCACTGTAACAAGTAATTTCTAAATATCCTTATTATATGTAATTAAACATATTAACGGTCGGACATATTTTTTAAATGGCCTAATAATAATTGTTGTGTCAATAAAGTTATGGTCTAGGGAATATTAAAATTTAAAACGGAATAAATAGGAAGCATGGTTATCAGACATTTAATTAAAAGCGAAAATGAAAATTTAAAGAGGAAAAGAGTCCTAAAAACATGTAAACTTTAAGGTGTAGTAGCCTTGGAGAGGCTTTAAATATGGCATAGCTTTACAAGATTCAAAAGGGGAAAAAACAAACTGTAGAAACTTTACAAGTTGGAGAACAAACCGTGGAGTATGCCACCAACCCAAACAAAACAATTCCTTGTTTACACAATCTGCGAGGTCAATTTACAAAGTAAGGAAGAGGAGTTTATTTAGCTAATATCACATCAATTGAGTCTTACCTTTCTCGTGAATAGTCATTTTGGGAAGAAAATGAAAATTAAAAAAATTCAATTTGACTTATCAGGAACCATTGCTTGTAATGATAGATTCAGGTACTCCCCTCTGTTTCAGATTAAACTGCACACTTTACTTTATATCATTATTCATTGTTCAACTTTGATCGCATATTTGATTAGATATACAAGCAATAATATTATCGTATGTGATATTGTTGAATTCGTCGTAACAAGTAGTTTTTCAAACGCAATTTTTTGTTTGTCGTTATTACATATAGTTAAACATATTATCGGTTAGACAAGTTTCTTGATGAACGTGAATAATATTTCGCACAATTTAACCTGGGACAGAGGGAGTATGGTTCTCTCAAAGTTATTTTTATTAAATGAACTGAATTAAAAATAAATATATTAAAAATAATAAAATAAATTTAAATTTCATCAAATCAAATCAAATTTTCACTTAACTAAAGTACAAATAATTTTTTATTCTTTCATTTCAAGCTGTGCGCGATTTTTTCCACGTTTCATTTTATAGGATGATTATTATATAATTAAGATTCTTTGGGAGTTGTGCTTATAAATAATGCAGACTTATTTTAAAAGGAGTGGGACATCAGTTTCAATTTTCTCCCCAATATAGATTCTGTATTTTAAATTAAATATCATTTTAACACTTTACCAAACATTGAATTCATTTGTACACTATAAAGTTTTATTTGTAACCTTTAAATATATTGTTAAATACTCCGTAGAAGAAGATAATAGGATCATAAGTTAACTCAACCGTTAATCAACATCAAACAAAATCAATTGTTTATTATGCCATCAACCAAGACAAAGAAATCTTCCTTCTTTACACTTTATTGTCTTGTTTATTGTAAACATGGAAGACGTGCCAATGGAGAAAATTAAATTAAGAGCTTTGACCATTCTAAATCAATATAAACAAAAGGCTTCCAGTGATCTTGTGGGCCACCCACAAGTACAATCAAAGATCCCTTCCCCTGATCTCGTGGCCACTATTATTTTCTCTCTGTTTTTCACTTTATTATTTGTACTCCCCTAATCTTGAAATGTTCACAGGGTATCACTTGGCACAAGTCATTTTGAAAAATAAAAAAAAATGAGTGAATAGATTGTATTGAAAAATTAAAATAGTAGATTGATTGAATAAAAAATAGTTTTGTAAAGAAAAAGAATGATTCAATATTAAAAGATTAAATAAAAAATAAATGTTAATATTAAAATATCAGAGAGTAATTAGATTTTAAAATTAAACATGTACGCTGAACTGCTGATGGTTATAAACTGATCAAGGTTTATCTTGAAAGAGTGATGAGTATACACTGAAAATATTTTCCTAAATTATATAGTGACTAATGTGCCTTTCCATCCAAACATCCTTTTTTCCGTTTCCTAAATGCACATCGGTGAAACTTTCTTTCCGGTGAGACCCATTAGTGAAACCCTTCACACTCAACCACCCAGGCGAGACCCATCTACGAGCTTCGTCGAATCAGGGTTTGCTTGTTTCGTCGGCGAGAACCATAATGGTCGAACATGGTTGTTCACAGTGGGTCTTCGACGTAAACTCATGATGCTCTGTTACCGGAAAATGCTGGTGCCAATTTTGCTAGATTCGGATCAAAAAAATTTGGTAGCGGATTGGAGAGAAGGAAAATAGTTCTGAGAGAATCAGTGGTGGTCGTGGCTGCAGAGGAAGGAAAAAGAATCAACAACGGATGGTGAGGTGGTTGTGGATAAAAGGAAACGAAATGGTGATGGACGGGGAGATGGTTGCGGCAGTGACGCGATGGACGATGTGAATAGGTTATTTGGCGGAGAGGAGAGAAGAAGGGGTAGGAGAGGAGAGGAGCGGGGAGGGGGGGTGCTGTGGCGGCATTCGGGTGCAAATCTGGCGTCCGCCCGGGAGGTTTCACGGCGTCCTCAACATCGCCGCCGCGATGAAAATAGGGGAAGTGGTGTCCATCTTTAAGGGTTTAGAAGAACCCGTAAAAAAAGAGTGGAAGAGAAAAGAAAAGGAAAAGATGGAAAAAAGAAATAGGGAGAAGGAAAATGAAAAATGACTATTTTGCCCTTAAAATTAACGTTGTTGACCAAAGTTAACGCTTTGACTTGACGGAAGGGTCAAAAGTGTTAAAAAATTAAGGGACCAAAGGTGGACGATGGTGATAGTAGTTCGAGGGCCACAAAAGTTATTTTCTCTACCATTTATAATATTGTTGAATTCGAAGTAATAAGTAGTTTCTAAATATCAACTTTTTATCTGCCGTTATTATACGTAGATAAAAATATTAACGGGCAAACCTGTTTTTTGGAGCAACATGATGATGATTTTGGTGCAAATATATATGGTTTGGAGAGAGTGCTCCGTAAAAAAACTTTAAACAAACCAACTAAAATTTTCAGGATATAATCCCTCCGTCCCGCGAGTAATGGGCTAAGTGCTTTTGGACCTAATTTTTAGGAGTTGTGGTGGCCCGCATGTTTGGAAGGGTATGATTAATTGATGATTTTGGATAAAAAATTGGGACAATCTTGAGCCTTCAAATTTTGCTAAATTTGGAAAGAGACAAACTATGTCATTACTCATGTGACGGACTAAAATAGAAAGTGTGCCATTACTGGTGGGACGGAGGGAGTATACGAATATAACCCTATATACTTCATTAAGTGCACATATGACGCTGAGATAATCTGAAATACAAAACAAGCCTAACTACTTTACATAAGTGTAAATATAACCCTAAAGAGTTTATTCCGACATTGACTGGCCATTTCCGACCATTAACCCACCAAAAATGACCAAAATGCCCTTTTAAACTAATTCCAAATTTGAAAGATAAAATTGTCCTTTTCCCGCTACTTAATTGCCACCACTACCACCGCCAGGTTATCACCGGTCCGCGCAACTACCCACCCCGCCGGGCACCCCATCATCCACCCCTTTCCAGCTCACCAGCTGAGAAGCATTGGAATTTTCACTGCCAAACAAACGACCTCTCTTTGGCGCCGACGCAGGTAGAGCCACCTGAAGCGCCGCCGCCCTTACTTTGCCCTTACTCTAAAGCATTGCAGCCCTTACCGCCACCTGAACCTTAGCTACTTGGAATAGACTGTATTTACCTTACCTCACCCACTGCCACCCCCTATCCATCCCTGCCACCACCCCACCCACACCCCCTCCATTCAACCCTTCCACCACCACCACCTTTCATCCCCGCCCCAGCGCCAACTGACTCGCCACGAAACCTAGCGCCACCTCACCCCCACCAAGCTCGACGCCGCAAACCCTAGCGCCACCTAGCCTCGAACCCTAGCACCACCACCTTCGAGCCCTGTCCCAGCACCACCTCACCCCCCATGAATTGCGCCATCTCACCCTCCACACTCAACGCCGCAAACCCTAATTTTTTTGAGAAGTGAATTTAATTGAACTAAAACTAATTAAATCAATGTAATTAAATATTATATTCACATCAAATTAGAAATTATTAAACATCAAATAAATATATTTAAAAATAAATATCAAATTAAAATAGTTAAACGGCACAAGAAAAACTGAAATAAATGACATATAGAAATAGTTGAATATAAAATATCAAAAATGAGAATTAAATTAAATTTAATATCAAATAAAAACACAAATAAATTTTAAAATATCAAAATGTGCACTAAAATATGGCACTGAGATCGCAACAACTAAAACATCAGTATTCGAACTTAAATTTTTTTTTTCACACTATTGAATCCTCAAGAATATATTAAATAAAAACAAAATATAGAAAAATAAAATATATGAATATTAAAATTTTAAAAATTAATCCATACTATTGAAATATCAAGAATACAATAAATAATAAAATCTAATATTAAAAAAATCAATTCACCCGATTAAAATGTAAGAATGAATTAATAAAATGTAATATTAAAATATGAAACGTCAGTATTATTTTTTAAAGGTACATGTTGAAAATGTAACACATCAATCAAAAATAAAAGTAAACTTTTAAAATTAATATATTAAAATATCTCAAGCTAGTGTTATAATAAGCGAAATATAGAAAAATTTAACATATAAGCACACGAAATTTACATCATAAGATCAACTATAACTTTAAAACACATGATTTTAGTGGAAAAACAAACTTATAAATTGATATATTAATATTTAAATAACAAGTAAAGTGATAATTTATTTTCATATAATTTACAATAAGAATGTTTTGCTTTATTATAAATTATTCAATTAATAAAAAAGAAAAAAAAATCATTCTACTTAATCAAAAAAATTAAAATTTAAGTTAAAAGATATAATTTCCTAAAATTTATTTATAATGAATATAGATTTCAAGAATAAAATTTTAAAATGATGTTTTCTCAAGTAATTGAGGTAAAAATACGATTGGATCAAAATGTGTTGATTTGGATCAAATTCCAACCCGACCCACTTGATTCAAGTAGGCCATTGACCCGACCCAACCCAAATAGATTTAGTCGAAGCGGTTCGGGCAATTTCAACACCTCTACTTTGTTAGGACTAATCATGGTGTTTGGTTCATGATGTTTGAACGTGTTCAGATGATAAAATAACAAATAATATGTGTGCCCCAATTCAACCGTTACTCTCTTTATTCCACCTCTATTTGTACCTTTTTTCTTCTTCTTTTGGTACTACTCTCTATTAAATTTGACCGTATATTTCAATAGATATATGGACAAAAATATTATGCTATGCTCTGTATGATATTGTTAAATTCATTGTAACAAATTATTTCTAAATATCCCTATTATATGTAATTAAACATATTAACGGTCAGACGTATATTTTAAACGGTCTAATAATGATTGTTGTGTAAATAAAGTTATAGTCTAGGGAATATTAAAATTTAATAACGGAATAAATACTTAGGAAGCATGGTTATCATCAGACATTTAATTAAAAACGAAAATGGAAATTTAAAGAGGAAAAGAGTACTAAAAACATGTAGACTTTAAAGTGTAGTAGCCTTGGAGAGGCTTTAAAAATGGCAGAACTTTACAAGATTCAAAAGGGGGGGAAAACAAATTGCAGAAACTTTACAAGTTGATGAAGAACAAACCGTGGAGTATGCCACCAACCCAAACAAAACAATCTGGACAATTTCCTTCGAGGTCAATTTACAAAGTAAGGATGAGGAGTTTATTTGGCTGATATCACATCAATTGACTCTTACCTTTCTCGTGAATGGTCATTTTGGGAAGAAAATGAAAATTAGAAAATTCAATTTGACTTATCAAGAAACATTACTTGTAATGATAGATTTAGGTACTCCCTCAGTTTCAGGTTAAACTGCACATCTTAATTTATGTCATTATTCATTGTTCAACTTTGACCGCATATTTGAGTAGATATACAAGCAATAATATTATCGTATGTGATATTGTTGGAATCGTCGTAACACGTAGTTTCTCAAAAGCAACTTTTTGTTTGTCGTTATTACACATAGTTAAACATATTATCGGTTAGACAAGTTTCTTGATGAGCGTGAAAAATATTTCGCGTAATTTAACCTGGGACAGAGGGAGTATGATTCTCTCAAGTTATTTTTATTAAACTGAGCTAAATTAAAAATAATATAATAATAAAATAAAGTTAAATTTCATCGAATCAAATTTTCACTTAACTAAAGTACAAATAAATTTTGATTATTTCATTTCAAGCTGTGCGCAATTTTTTTCACGTTTCATTTCATAGGATAATTATTATATAATCAAGATTCTATGGGAGTTGTGCTTATAAATAATGCAGACTTATTTTGAAAGTAACGGGACACCAATTTCAATTTTCTCCTAAATATAGACTCTGTTTTTTAAAATTAAATATCTTTTTAACACTTTATCAAACATTGAATTCATTTGTGCACTATAAAGTTTTATTTGTAACCTTTAAATATATTGTTAAATAGAAGACAATAGGATCATAAGTTAACTCAACGGTTAATCAACATAAAATAAAAACCAATTGTGGATTATGCCATCAACCAAGACAAAAAAAACCTTCCTTCTTTATATGTTAGGAAAATAAGTATGTTGGGGTGTAGTCCAATCATATTTTAACAAGTGTTAAATAAATCAAGAAAAGATTAAAAAAATTCAAAATGTGATAGGGCC
>JAULKJ010306575.1:0-11220 GCA_032355405.1 Rubia balearica | reverse complement strand
GAAAATTTCAAAAAATTATCCAAGAATTTGAATTTTTTTTGAAAACTTCCATGACCTGGGCTCATCTACGTGCAACCTCAATGACACTTCTCACAGAAGAAGGAAAAATGATCGAACAGGTGGATCCTCAAGCACTTTGGAGCCTCATAAAAAGAGGGCGTATCAGCCATTCTCACTCTAAGCCCCCACCACGAAGCCATGCGTTAATGGTGGAAGGAACTTTTCCTACTGCCCTATCCAAACTATCACTCCATGATACAATGGATGTGGTATGTTTTTTAAGGATTTATATGTGATTTAATTTCGTGTTTCCCTATTACGATATCTAATTGTCATACTTATTTGCATACTTTTGAAAATAAGGTTGGTGAGAGTCGTTAGCCAACGAGTTGCCGAATTTGCTAAGGGAGATGGTTTGCTATTAGAAAAATTGAAAGCAACCAAAACAAAGTACATTGCTTGGATTGTCTCTCTTGGAGCTGCTGAAAAGCGTGCACAACCAGCTGAGAAGCGGCATTGGCTGCTGAGAAGGAATCTGATAGGTTGCGTTCCAAGTTGGAGGAGATACGAACTAATGGTCCTACTCGCCTGGGTACTCTTGGGTCCTTGTTGATCATTTGGTGTAAACAAAGTCATTCTATGCTTTATTTGAAGAAATTTCTATTTCCGCTCGCAATGTTGGGTACTGCGAGGCTCTGGCCAAACTGCGAAGACTGAAACCTACTGTGAAAGCTTATAATTTGCCTAAACTAGCTAAGTCCGAGAAGGTGCTGGAGCAACATAAGGCTATTCTTAACAAAGGGTTCACCCTTATGCATTGTTGTCCCACCTCGCCGGTCTTCCTTGTTTACCTTCTGTGACTGAATTAAAGAAGTGTGAGGTTGATTATTTTGAGGATCTTCCCTTCGGTTGTCAACCTTCTGAGCCTCCTGCTAATTATGATGGAAACTCGAATACTGAGGCCAATGTAAGAACTAAGGTCTTCGCTCAGGATGCAAATAAGGAGGTTTCCGCTGCCCTTGTCCAGACTTTGCCTGTTTCCCCCTCTAATGTTAATGGATCTTAGTACTATGGATTTTTATTTGTAATAGATAACAATATTTTATGTATGTTTGTAATGTTTGTACTATTGTGGGTATTAAATTTGAATCGTGTTTATAATTTTGCGAGTTCTTGTCGTATTTATTTATATGCAGAGTTTTGATATTTTGGTTGATCATAAGTTTTTGAAACATTTCGACTATTTGGGATCTAATGTTTGTTTTTATGATCGTCCTGGGTATATGTCATATTCTTCATTTTGTCCTATTGAGCTGAGCGAAGCCAGTCAGTCAGTGCCCAAGAAATATTTTGAGCTTATTTCTGCTGATCGTTTTTCTAATCTAGAATCTATTCCATTATGCCTTGGATGGAAACTTCCTTCCTCCTGATCATCTACAACTCGTTCTGTGACATGCCCTTCTAGAAATTTTGTACCTAAGGGCTACAATATTGAATCTTTGGACAAGGATATAGTTAGTAGCTTAGTCGATCTTGAATCTGTTGGCGCTTATATGCATTCGCTATATCTTCCTCCCTATGTTTATGAATGGACAGTATGTTTGGGTATTCGCTTGAAGTATATGTTACTTGGTATCCATGATCTTGAAGTTGGATGGAAGAATACTTTAAAAGATACTCAAGATTCTCTCTGCGAACAGAAAGAGTTTTGTGCTTAACAAAACAACCTTATTCAACGCCAATAGTTGAGCATGGTTAGAATGCTTCGTCAGCAGGAGGAAGCTAAGAATTTTGCTTCAAGAAAGGCTAGCAAAGCTCATCAAAATACCCTGATCATTGATAAGCATTGTTCATGTAAGGACGATCTATTGCAGCTATTGAAGAAAAAACAGAGTGAGGTGATTATTTTTCTTCTTCTTTATCCAGGAAGAACAGTAGATTTGATGTACATTTTTCCATAAACACTTAGCTTCGTAGTGAGAATGAAGAGATTTATGTTGAGTTTAATCATCCTGAATCATGTGTACATCAGCTTGAGCAAGCTTGTGTTGATTAAAAGGATAAGTTTCAGGCCTTTCCATCATCATCTCATGGTTCTACTGGTCGTGGAGACCTCATGATGAGTATCGGCGGGCAGATGATTAATTTATCTGAAGTTGTTAGGTCTCATATTCGCCAACTAGAAAAAGAAGTGCAAAATTTGATGGCTACGAATAAGAGTTATCAAGATATTGTTGATGTTATGAGCGTGCAGTTTCACCACGAGGAATTTGGCCCTTTAACAAGCGTACTATGCCAAGTATCTCGATCATATTGAACAACGAGTTGTAACTCGGCATCCTGCCTACTTATATATGAAATGGCATTATGACAATATCCTAGATGATGAGCGTGAGGCTGAGCAATCTCGTTACGAGTATAAGCAATCTTATCGCAAAGTAGGGTAACTTTGTCATCGTGGCAGTTCTTCATCCTATGTGTCATCTCGCGCATCAAGACACCGATAGTTTTCTTTTTCTTCTTCTATGCAATGTACTAGTTATTTTTCGGAATGTTTGAAGTCGTACTTTTATATTTACTCGTATTTTGTAATTTAGTTTGTTCGCTATCTACCACAACAAAGTGCTGTGCTTTTTACATTTCCTCTCACCATGCTTAAGTTCTTGAACCTTCACCATGCGAGACTGCATAGCTTATAGTTTGTTTCCGTTGCTGACATTGCTGTCATGTTTGCCTATTTTGCAAGATCTATAGCTTGCAAAATTAAGGGTTTGTATTGTGTGAACTTGCAAGATCTATTGCTTTCTTTTGTCTCCTTTGTGGGTATATCTTCCTTTTCGCAAGATCTATAGCTTGCTTGGTTAAATTTATGAGTTTGCAAGATCTATAGCTTGTGAACTCAAAAACTTGTATTATGTGAATTGCAAAATCTATCGCTTGCTTACGTTGTTGTTTTTGTAAGCACATCTGCCTTTGTACAAAATCTATGGCTTGCCAAAATAAATTTGCAAAGTTGCAAGATCTATAGCTTGCAAAATTTTAAAGGACAAGAAAAGTATTTTGCCTCAAAAGACGCTTTTCGATTATATTGTACGGCCGCGATAATTTTTTAAAAAAAAACTAGAAAAAGTTGTGAATATCACCAATAATCATTTCATGGCTCCCTTACAATTTGGATCTTTCCTATCCTCCACCTTAGATCTAGATATAAAATCTTCTTAAGTTGATCACATGCCAAGTATTGGGTACACTGCTGCCATCTAATCTTTCTAAATCATAGCAATTCAATCGGTGTGCCTTCACTATCTTGTACGAGCCTTCCCATTTTGGGCTTAGCTTTCCTTTTTTTTCCTCTACTAAGCTTGCTTCGTTCTTCCGCAGCACAAGATCACCAATTTGGAATTGCATCTCTTTGACTTTCTGATTGTATGCTCTGGCTATCTTTTCTTTTTTACTTTGCCTCTGTGATCGTTGTCCGTTGTCTTTTCTCCTCAAGTTCGTCTAAATCCAACCGCATTATTTTTGGATTATTGTCCTCCTTGTACTCTACTACCCAAAGGCTTGAGTTTTTTGTTTCCACTGGTATTACCGTCTCGTGGCCATACACTAGACTGTATGGTATTTCTCCTTTTGGTTGTCGAACAATCATTCTGTATGACCATAGGGTATTGGGTATCTCATCTACCCAACCAGTTCGTTTGCCTTCGAATTTTTTTTGGATGCCCTGAACTATTGCCATGTTGGTTACTTCCACCAAATAATTTGCTTAAGGGTGGGCTATAGATGTGAACTTATGTGTAATCCCTAACTTTGAGCACCATTCCGTAAAGGTCCCACTTTTGAATTTTGTGCCATTATCTGTGATGATCGTTTGTAGTACCCCGAAGCGACAAACTATATTCTTCCAAATGAACCTTCTTGATACTTCTGCTGTAACTCTTCCTAGTGGCTTCGCTTCTACCTATATGTGAAGTAGTCAATTGCTATGATTAAAAATCTTGCATTTCTTGCGCCTATTGGAAAAGTTCCAACCAGATAGATTCCCTATTTATCAAATGGATAAGCTCCATATATTCCTGTTAAACAACCTATAGTTTCGCCATATTGGGGCATTGATCTGGCAACTTTTGAACTTTAGCACGAAGTTGTACTCATTGTTGAACATACTTGGCCAATAGTAGCCCGCTCAAATTTTCTTCTTTGCAATTGTCCTAGATCCTTGATGTGTTCCACACAGTCCTTCATGCACATCCCTTAAGATTCCCCTAATTGCGATGGTCCTACACACTTTATCCATAGAGTTAAGAAACATTTTTTGTATAAGATTCCTTCTTCATAGGTATAGTTGTGGGATTGCAATTCTAGTTTTTTTGGCTTGTATCTTGTCTGCTGGCAACTTTCCCCTTGCAAAGTAATCTATTAGTGGTGTCATCTAGTTCACTTCCATTGTCTGTACTGTTGACACAGTTGTTATCAGTGTGTTTCTAACTGGGATAACCTCTACTTTCAAATCTTTCTATCCGACCAATGAATCAAATCCAGTTGTCGCTAGATTGCTCAAGGTATTGTCCGTAATGTTTTCACCCCTTGGTACATGCTAAATGTTGGAGTATTCAAGCCAGACAATGAGCTGGAAAACTCTTCCCAAATACTTTCTCAACTTCTCTCCCGCACTTGCTGGACCACTATCTCCGAATAGCTAAAAGCTTTAACGCTTCTGAACTTCATTATGATTGTAAGATCTAAACCACATATTAAAGCCTCATATTCAACCTCATTTTTGGTGAGCAGAAAGCCTAATTGAAGTGAGTATCTATGTTCTTCTCCTTCCGAATCTACTAGTAGTAGTCCTGCTCCGCAACCTTCTTTTCTAGATGCTCCATCAACTAGAAAATTCCATGAAATGTCTATCCACTTGTATTTCCCCCTGTCGACTTCAAGATTTTGTTGTGTGTTCGCCTCTTGTGTGTCTGCACTTGTCATTTCTTCAATGAAATCTGCTAAGACTTATGTTTTGATTGAAGTTCACGGTTGGAACTGGATCTCATATTCTCCCAATTCCAGAGCCCACTTGGTCACTTTACCAGATAATTCAGGTTTACTCGGGATATTCTTGATTAGGTAATCAGTATAGACGATGATCCCATGACTGTGGAAATAGGTTCACAGTCTCCTTGCTAAATATACCAATGCTAAAGTTAACCTTTCAACAAGCTAGTATGCCCTTTCTGCAGTCTGTAGGATTCTGCTAATATAGTATGCTGGTACTTGTTTTTTGCCTTCTTTAATCACAAAAACTGATCTTACTGTTTTTGTTGAAACCGCCAGGTACAAATATAGGGTTTCTCTAAGGATTGGTGACTTTAGAGTTGGTAATGCCTGAAGCTGCTCCTTCAAGGACTCATATGCTTTTTTACTTTCATTACTCCAGCTAAACTTTTTGGCTTTCTTCAAAACTTCAAAGAGTGGGAAATGCTTCTTAGTCCTTTGAAACGAACCTACTGAGCGATGCCAACGATCCCATTAATATTTGTACTTCCTTGATTGTTCGTGGCTGAGGAAGGTCAACTATCGCTTGTATTTTCTATGGGTTAGCTTCAATCCCCTTAGAGGACACCTTCCATCCTAAGAATTTTCCTGCGCCAACTCCAATTATGCATTTCTTGGGATTAAGCTTCATGCCAATCGAGCTCAGTGTATCCAAGGTTTCCTGCAAGTCTTGCGCGAAGTCGCCTACCCTCTTGCTTTTGAATACCATGTCGTCAACATATGCTTCTACATTTCATTTTCTTTGATTGCAGAATGCATTGTCGACTATTTTTTGATATGTTTCTCCTACATTTTTAGGCCAAATGACATCTTCACATAGCAAAATATTCCGAAGCTTGTTATGAAGGCTATTTTTCCTGTGTCTATTTGGTTCATCAATATTTGGTGATATCATTTATATGCATCCAAGAAGGCTAGAACTTCATATCTTGAATTCATTTCGACTAGCTGATCAATTTTGGGCAAAGGATAGCAGTCCTTTGGGCATGCCTTATTTAAATCAGTGAAGTCTATGCACATTCTCCAACACACGTGTGCTTTCTTCACCATTACTGGGTTTGCTAACCATTTTGGATAGATCACCTCCTTCACAATCCCAGCTTAGAGTAATGTTGTTACTTCCTCTTCAATAGCCTTCTGTTTATCACTAACGAAACTTCGCTGTGTTTGCTTAATTAGCTTGACCAAGTCACTGATGTTTAGAGAATGGGTAGCAATTCCCAGGTCCACCCCTCCCATGTTTTGTACGCTCCACGCGAACGTATCTTTGTTACTTTGTAGAATTTTTATAACCTTTCCTTTCTCAACGATCGAAAGGTTTTTTCCTATTTCGACACACTTGGAGGGGTCTTCATCATCCAGAACGACCACTTCTGTCTCTTCTCCTAAATCTACTAGAGGAACCAATTGCTTAAGCAAGGCATTATATGAGATAATGCTAAACATTTTTTTCTCCACATTCTCTCCTTCTTTCATCTCAATAACCATACATTGCCTGACTGTTTGTTGGTTTTCTCTTAACATTACGATTCTTTCCGGAGTTGGGAACTTCATTACGAGATTATATGGGACCATATTGCCTTTGTTATATTCATCCAAGGCCTACCGATGATGGCTTTAAATGGACTAGGTGTGTTCATAACCACGAAATCACACTTGATCGTGCAGTTTATATCATTTTAACCTATTGTGACAAGCAGTTGCATGTTGCCCAAAGGTGTCTCCGCTCGTCCCGTAAATCCTATTAGAGAGGATGTGTACTTCTTTAAGTTAGTTTTCTTGAACCCCAACTTAACAAAGAAATCCACAAATAAGATCTCGATTGCGCTCCCATCATCCACAAACACCCTGTGAATAGTTGCATATCTAATTTTAGCTATAATGACCATTGGGTCATTGTGAGGTTAAGTATTAGGAACTGCATCTTCTTCACTAAATGCGATTGTCTCGTTTGAGCAAAGTCTTTTGTCAGCAAGCCCTTGTGGTGATGAATCCCTAGTTTTGGCTTTCCAGGCATTATTCGATAGAGACTTAGTTGATCCATGTATTGACAACATTACTTTCTGCGGCGCCTCACTCACGATGTCTTCTTCGTAATCCACCACTGCCGTCATCTTTTGGTTCTTGCTCTGTGTGTTGGGTGGGGTATACTTCTTAGCCACAGAGCTCCCTGCTTTATTAGCTTCGTTATATCGGCTTTCTCCATCTTCTCTCTTGTACTGGCTCTGGTAGTCATTCCTCAAATTATCCTCTATCTTCCTTCTCAAGTTTCTGCAATATTCGATGTCATGACCATGGTTCTTATGGAAGGCTCAATAGTATTCTCTGTATTTTTTTTTCTGTAGGTGCTATCATCGGTGCAGGTTCGTAAAATAACTCTCTATTCGGCTGCCAGATTTCTTTTTGTAATTTTGCCAGAGGTGTCTCTTATATCGGTGTAATCTGCATTCATGACTCTCTTTGTTTGAAATGGGTATTTCCCTTCCCTTTATGTACAAAGCTTCTTTTCGGCTGCTGTTTTTGTGAACTTTTGCTTCTGGTAGAAGCTCCCCAAAAAAATCTGATAGCTGGGTCAAAACTTAATGCTTCCACTTGAAAAGTCTTCGTGCCATGTAATCATTGTTCTTGGTAAGAATATAGGGAAAGCTTTGCACACCAACTCAATCTCCGCATCGTGGAATCTCATGTTGTTGCGATAGAAATGCATGAATTCCTTTAGGTCTGTGGTCCCACCATAGATTTTAAACGTAGGGGAAGCTTGAAGTCCTTTGACATCTTAAAATATCGAAGATGCGATGCCAAAAATAATTTATCTGCATCATCATCTGCCACTTTATCCCTTAACTCATCCTCGTACTTAAGGCTCACATGCCCATAACTTGGTCTTTTATTTATTCTTGGAGATTTCAGCTTGAGAGTAAATAGGAACTGATTATAAAGGCTCTCTTTGTTCGCTTCCTAAAATGTTGCGGACATCCTCCTCTCTTTTTCTTGGTTTTTGTTAGGAGATTCTGCTTCTTCATCATTATCTTCCTTATCCTCCTTATTGTGTTCCCTTTCTCTACTAGGGACATATGTTTGATCTTGGTTGGGATGCATGCTTTTGTTACGTCTAACTGTTTGTTCTTGTGTCTGGTCGTTATGATTTTTCTCACTCTGGTGAACACCATTGTTTACTTGAAGGATTTTGAAATGAAAAAGTTTCCGTCCCCACAGACGACGCCAATGATGTGGTAATCTGATCAAGTAAAGTGGTTGCGATTCACCGTGAAGTATCTCTTCCTGCAAAACAGATTCCGTAAGTAATTCCAAGGAAAACACTCTAACGATCAAGTTGGTATTTTCCCCAGAGAATAGGAAATCCTCAGTTTAGTCTCACTTACCTCAACCAATGTTGCTCTTCTTGTATTTATAGGAAATTGTGATCATGGCTCTGCTTTATCCAGATCCAAGATCGTGGGTTGTGCCGTGTTTGAATCATGGCCTCTGTAATCTTGGTTTGTGATTACATGTTGTTCATGATTCCGTTTTTCTTGGTCCATCGCTGCATCCTTTCGGACATGGCTCCGTCTTTAACAGTTCATGTTTAATCCTGGACATTGGGCGGGATGTTATACCTTCTGCCTTTGTTTATCCTTGGTTCCATATTGGGTTGGGCCTGAAGGCCAACATCCTGTAGCTTATGGGCTAAGTATACACCAACTATAATATTAATATTTTATTATATTTATAAATTATAAGTATAATTAATTTACTATTTATTGATAATTAGTTAAATATTTATAGTTACATGAAAATAATATAATTGAATTCCCCTACGTTGAAAATAATATTTACATCTTTATATTTTTGTAGAGATGGAAGATAAATTTTATGTAGAATACTGTCAAAATAAATAATATATAAATAATTTTATATGGAATAAGCAAAGGAGGAGAGAATGGAAGATGGAAGGTAGGTTAAAGAAGAGAAGAAACGTTTTCAGTTTAAGAGAATAATAAAGACAAAATCAATTTTCAAAGTAGTGGAAATGAATTAAATGATGTCAGCTGAAGTGTCAAGTTTTGGAAGTGCCACTTGTCAAAAATATGTAAACGTTGATGTGGTTGAATGTGGAGGTGCCACTTAATAAAGAAGTTGCTCTTTTAATATTTAGTATAGATGTTAGTTGGTGGACTGAGTTAAATTAAGCTACACTTGAATTGAATTGAATTGTAGTTAAATTGAAAAGAAACAAATAAGGAATAGAAACCATTTCCTTGTAGGAAAGGCTATAGATGGTGTTTTCCTAATAGACTAGATTATAGATGGTAATTTTCTTATAAACTTTAGAATCCTATTCCTGTTAAACTTTAACTTGTTGTAACCCTACATATTGCAATCCCCATGATTGATGAGGTGTGTCATTGATGTGATATCAATGCACTATGATAAAGTCTTTTATATTTTATCAGAAACGTTACATTACTCTTCAAATTATCGGACGTTCCTTTCGAATAAGGTGAAAGTTGTAATAAGATAATTGAGAAAAGTGCATATATAACCCAATATAATTCATACAAGTTCAAATATAACCTTATGATAATTGAAAGTGCTAATATAACCCTAGATAATAAGTAAAGTGCAAATATAACCCTTTCGAAAACTTTTAGCCGGAATTTCATGAAACGATATTTTTTCCCTTCTGAAAAAATAAAAAAAAGGAAATGACTTTATTTCCCTTAGCATCATTAAAAGCCCAAATATTGTCGCTAGACCTCCAATGGACCATCGCCGAACTGCCACCGAAACACCGCCAGCATAACAGGTAGGGTTATGTCAGCACACTATAAAAATTGATAGGGTTAAATCAATACATTCTTAAAACTTGTATGGTTATATCAGCACATTCGAAAGAGTGTAAGATTATATCAGCACAAAATATAAAAACAAAGTGTCATATTAGTACAAAATCACTGCCAACTGCACGCAACCGCCATTTCAACCTCTTATATCGATCACTAACATTCAAAAGTGTGATTCCAGCAGAAAAAACACGATCAATGCCGGATTTCTCACCAAAGGATTATATTTGCACTTTCATCAACTAATTAGGCTTATTTTTGCATTTTTAATTATCCAAAGGTTATATTTGCATTTACTCAATTATATAAGGTTATATATATATATGTATGAAAGAAGCCACCAAAAAAAACCTAACCCTTTATCCCTGGGAGGTTGCCGACAGCCCCCCTCTACTTTTTTAATTACAATATTTTTTTATGCCTATGTTTTTAATTTCTTTATTTTGCTTCCTGATTGGTTGTCTAAAATTTCTCTTTTGCCACTCAAAATCGGAGCCGAAAATGATTAGCTCAGCGCAATAATATGTGTTTTGAAGAGGCTTTGCAAAGCTCAAATGACGCCGAGGTCACAACGACAAAGCTCGACTGGCGTCTAGCAATGGCTTGGAAGGATGGAACTGGCGGAAAAATTGCAGACGACAGCAAAGCAAGATGAGAGTTAGATACTCCCTCCGTCCCAGCCTAAATATCACACTTTCCATTTTGGGCTGTCCCAACTCAAATTGTAATTTCTGAACCTGACTCAAAATGGAAAGGTTGACTGGCTGTGAAGTTCTCGAAATGCCCTCAGTGGTTGTGAAAATTGCATAGATAAATGGATTGTCAGCCTTGGGTTTAATGCCCAATTCACATGCTCTCCATTGGAAGCTGTGCGGGCAACAATTAATTAGGCTGCAAAGCACGCCTAATTAAAGTTGTGGTCCACCTCTGTTCCCCATTCAATTTGAACGGTTCCTTCTCCTCAGAGAATCCAAAACTCTTTCATTTTCTCCAACGCTCGTTCACTTTCTGCTCATTCACTTTTCTCCAATGTTCCTTCATTTTCTCTCTGACTCTCTCTCTTTCTCTCTTCTCTCTGAAGCCGGATCTGAAACCCTTCCTCTTCTCCGATCTAAACCCCGTTGCTTCGTATCATCACAGCCTGGTTATTGTCCCATTTTCCGGAATTCGTGTATCGTCGGCAGGGTTTGTGTTTCGATTGAGCTTGAACCCGGGTTTCATCAACCTAAGGTTTCAATAATCCTGCTCACCCCACATCCGTAAATTCCTGCAACACTTTTTCGGAGCAAGGTTGTTAATTTACCTTTCATGTCCTTGTGTGTTTCGC
>JAULKJ010306564.1:0-11222 GCA_032355405.1 Rubia balearica | reverse complement strand
TCGTTTGTGTCATGGTTGTGGTCATGATGGTACTCACAAAACTGGGACTTATTCCTCTTCTCCAGTGTTATCTTCATCCTTGGTGGAACATCTAGGATGTCTTTTCCTGCACATAGGCCTAAACTCTCTCTGGGCATTTTGATCAGAGGGGTGAAAATTCTTTCTGGCCCATTAAACCTGTTGGACAACTTTCTTCTTCCTGTCCGATCGGCCCCCGCTTTCTTATTCCTTCCTTACAAGTTATCCTTCTCAGTTTTGCGCTAACTATAACCTCCCAATATTTATTTCCTCCTTTTATCCGCCAGGCCCACCATGTGGAAATTTCTAACTCTTCTCATCAAATCATCAACAGTCGCTGGCGGGTCAGGGTGAAGCATGATAGGGAAGAGGTGGCAGTGAAGGCTAGGGTTGAGGGTGGACTATGGCTAAGGAGAGGTGGAGCGAGGCGGGGAGTGTTTATGGTGGCTAGGGTTGAGCAAGGGCAGGGGAGAGGTGGCTCACAACGGAGAGGTGTAGTGAGGGCTAGGGTTGAGGCTGGAGCGTGGTAGGGGAGAGTTAGCGGCGGGGGGCTATGGTTAAAGGTGGGTTGCGACGGAGCATGGCATGGGAGAGGTGGAGTGCAATGGTGAGGGTTTATGGTTACTAGGGTTGAGCGGTTAAGGGGAGAGGTGGCGCGCGATTGGGAGGTGTGGTGAGGACTAGGGTTGAGGTTGGAGCTAGGCTGGAGCGTGGTGGGGGAGAGGTGGAGCAGCGAGACACAACGGGGTGCAGTAGGGCAGCAACGAGGCACGACAGGGCGCGGCTGGGGCATGGGGTGGCGTGGTAGCGGAGCAGTGGTAGCTGGTGGCCATAGGTGTGTTTGAAGAAAAAGAACAAGAAAAACAAGAAGAAGAATAAGTCTAAAACTAGAATTGTTATTACATTTTTAGTCCAGGGGTTATTTTGTCGATTCACCCCAACCAAACGCCCTCTTAGTTTTGAGTTCATGGGTTATTTTATCTTTTCATTTTTGGTCAAATGTTGACTTCATTGAGTCAACGTCAAAATTGAGCAGAATGGGTATAATTGCACTATTTTATAAAAAAAACTTAGAGTTAGTTTCATACTTTCAGGTTTTACATCGTTATATGTGCAATTTCTCAATTTAATAGGGTCATTTTTTGCACTTTTCCCTTTAGAATTTTAGTACTCCATCTGCCTAGGCCCTGTATGAAGTGATATGAATTGAACTGAAATAAATATAAGTACTAAAAATTTGTAATAATATGACTAAATAAAACTAATTTTAACCAAATTAAATTGATTTATGTTGAACTGAATTGAGCTGAATTTAATTGATAGAACTGAAGTGAATATAAGCTCTGGAGAACAGGTGATACGATGTCAAAAAATATTATATTTTATATTTTTCTTAGTTTAGTATTTTTAGGAGATTAACACTATACTCTTTTTCCCGTTGGATTTTTTAATGAGGTAGTGTACTCATATTTAGAATTAATTTTGAAATATTGTAATTTAGGAGTTTTGATTAGATTAGAATTAGATTTGGTAGTTTTAGATAAGGTAGAATCATTCAAGAATTCATTCAATATTTGGATTGATTTACTTGGATGAATATGGTCATCATTTATATTTAAATTAGGTAGTTTAGTTAGATATGGTTTTAACTTCTTAAAGCTGCCATAAGTTGAATCAGAATCCAATTGTAATTAGGGTATTGGTTCGAAAATCACCCTATATATAGAGGGGATGAACCAACAAATTAAAAACACATTTTTATCAATCATATATTCTGAATTTTGAGTTATTCTCATCACTTATATTGTCTCTTAACCCTGCGGGCTAGTTAAGTTTCAATCTCCTTTGTAAGTATACCCTGCGGGTTAGACGCTTATAGAGAAATCTTGTGATCTAAGCCTGCGGGCTATTTAGAGAGCAAGTCGTGGTGTAGTGTAACCTGCGGGCTAGACGATTGAACTGCGTGCAACATAGGTGGGTTGGGCGAGATTCCCATCTTTGTTAAAAACCCGATATTCCGCAAATCAGAGTTTTCGAAAAAAGATTCATATCAATAACTCTCTATTGTAGCTGTTCATTTAAAAAAAATAACATTCCAATTTATTGCAAGTTAAATATAATTTTTTACTATAATATTGATTCGATTAATATTTTCTATTATATATTCATATGCTTTTCTAAAACAAACCTCTGAAACGAAAACAAACTAAAAATTATACTCCTAGCTCATGCGCACGTCATCCATATAAGGGCAGAAGTGAACCCACTTCGTAGCCAAATGTTTAGTTGAGTTTGTTTTTTTTCTTCTAAACGATAGACAAATTATTCAAGACGGAAGAAGTTGGAGAAAGGTAAAAGAAATAATACCACGACAATGTACAAAAATACAAATCGTTAAATTGATTCTGATCGATTAGTTTTTTTTTCCTCAGGACGATAGAAAAATGATATAGACGTAAAAACTTGAAGAAAGTTTAAAAAAATAAATACCACATAAGTGTACAAAAATATAAAATCTCAATATAAATTCTAATGTAGATGACTTTTCTGACCCGCTTTTGATCGTCCCAATTAAAAGTGATTTTTTGCACCTTTTATCTTGATGGTGGAAATACTTTTTTGGGTTTCAAATTCGGAACTCAAAGCTATTCAATTGGCTCCTCAAATAGTGTCTAAATTCAAAATTTGTGTCCAGTTTCAGTGCCGGGACTTGGATTCGATGTTGACAGTACCTAATTTTTTTGAGAAAAACTCATATGAGACCGTCTCACCATAACTTATGGCGAGACAATGTACACATTAAAGTTTTACAAACTACAAAAAGTACCCTATGTCATTCTCATCTTTAAATAATTTTACATAAATCTCCCGTCTCATCATAAAATTAGGTGAGACAGTCTTTGTAAATTTTTTTAATATTAATTATGTTCCGACATTAAAGTTTTAATCATCTCTCGTCATTTCCAGGTTCGGGCGACATTTTGATCCTCCTATTTTTTCACACGATTACATTGATTTTAGATGCCTATTTCTCTTCATATCAGTCCAAAGTGTAAAGTAATAAAATTTCATTTATTAATGAAACGCTTAAAAATAATCCCAACTGAAAATTAACTAGTACCAAACATAAAGTTGCGTCTAGAAAACTAGATTTTTTTTAAAAACGTTTAACACCCTAATTAACATGTGGCGAGGGCACTATAAATACATACTGCTTCATACATAAAATAAGCAAAAACACAGATAATTTAGTCTGAATCTTTGGGGCATGGCATTTCGTTCTTCGTTTCAGGTTTTGGCAACACTCCTTCTCTTTGCCCTTCTTATCTCTCCCATGTTTGCATCCCCAACAATGGAACCCCTGGAGGAAGAAAAATTAGCTGGTGAGGGTAACTAGAATTTACTTAATTTCGACCAAGTTAAATTTAACCTTTTCTTTTCTTCTGTTTCTGATACCACTTTAAACGTGGGTACGGTTAGTAATTCAGTTAAGTTTAAGTCAATTCAATGTAAATCTGGTAAAAAAGAATGGGCCTGGCTTCTAACATACTCCTTTTGCCTCAATTAAAATTTTCTATTTTGATTTTTAGAGTCAATTTCATCAGTGTTCAATTACTAATGTTTTTATTTATGCATAAAAAAAATTCTAATGGAATAATGAAACCGAAAGTATATGTTATGATGAATAAAACAACACTCTTTCTGTAACATTCAAAACTTTCTATTTTGACTTTTGAAGTCAATCGTACAATATTTCAATATTAATATTTTTGTCTATGTGTGTAGAAGAATTCTAAAGAAAATTATAATGCAAAAAAGTACTCCGTATGACGGACTATAAAGAAAAATGGAAAGTTATTTTTGGGACGGAGGGAGTATATGCCTAAACTTTAGGGGGATGAAGCAGATTGAAAATTTGGGCCTCACATATATATAAAAATTATATTAGTAAAATTATATATATAAAAAGATAAGAATATTATTGAGACGGCAAATTGAGAATTGTAATATGTGGCTCCTATATACAGTAGTTATAAAATGGGGGTTTGAGGCCAACTTTTCACTTGCCTCGTTATAGGGCTGACCCCAGTATATGCCATGAATCCAACAACATATTACACAGTCTGTCTTTTATAGGACCAGAGTGAGCATTGTATACACTATCGAAAGTGTGCAGTTTATAGTGTATCGTGGTACTAGCTAACGTTCTTTTCCTCACATTTTGAAGTGTATCGTGGTGCATATGGGGGATTGGGAAGCTACGGTTACGGTCACCTGCATGGAGGAGGATACGGTCTAAATGGGTGCAGAAGAGCCTCAACTTGCGTCTGCCATTGTATGAATGGTTATGGCGCCAACGCCAATACCAAGCCTTGATATGTATAAGTCTTCATGAAGGATCAATGGAGCTAATTATTATTATTATTATAACCCTAATGCAGGGAATACTTCTGTGTTAGGTGTATTAAATAATATTCTTACGCAATAAACAATGTTGCGTAAAAGATGAATGTTATGTATTATTTATTTATACAAGAAAGAAGAATTCTATGTTGATATTAATGCTCGATTCCGATTAGTGGAACCAATTATACATAGTGCTGTATTATATTGAATAATTACTAATTAGTTTTGACTTGGAATTTGAAGTTTTGATACTATGTTATAATCAAATTAAATCGGTGAAAGAGTCGACTAAGACTTTTTTTTTTAATTGTAAACACTCATAAAAATGAGCGGAGGGAATATATAGGCTCCTCAAACCTTAATGTATCCAAAAAGAAAAACTTGTTACAAAGAGATCTCCAATCCGTCCAAAATAGCTTTGGATCTAAACAAAATGAAACGGATTGATCATGAAGCTGTGGACAGTGTAAGTTGAATGGCCGTGATTCCACATATACATCCTCCACCCCCTGTGTCGAATGTAATGTGGCCAGACAGCCATTTAACTTCTAAAATCCAAAGGAACAGCAAGCCTAAGATGGTAAGTTAATCTCTCACTGCACCGTGTATCTGAAATGAGGAAAAAGAGAGTCCCTCCTTGTCAGAAAGAGAAGGTCCTGCATGTATCGTAACTCTTGAAAAGGAATTGTGGCCTGTTTCCTTAGTGCTTTCTTTGCGAGCAAATCAGCGGGTTGATTCGCTTCTCTTGGAGTGTGGCAGAATGTGATAGAAATGTTTGTTGTCGCTGCTCTGATCTTCCGAATTGTGTGCAAGAGCCTCCACGGCTCTGCAGTTTGATTGTTGAGAATTTTGCACGCTCTGGCGCAATCCGATTCTAAAATGGTTGGAGTCTTACTGCTTTGCGCCCACTTGACACCTGCAAGAATAGAAAGAAGTTCAGCATGGAGGGGGGAATTAGCAACTGCAGGTTCAGAGATCGCATAGACAACTGAACCCTGGTTATCTCTCATGACACAACCAAGTCCCGTTTTATTATCCTTGAATGCTGCATCACAGTTGATTTTGCAACCTTCGTCAGGAGGTCTCCAATTAATTATTGATAGTTTTTTTTTCCTTCTCCTGCCAAGATGGAAAATGAAACCAGCCCTCTTTAGATTATCATCAGATACCCCTCCTACAAAATCAGATGAGTTGAAGATGAAAAGGGAAAGATCCCTGATAGAGTTCCATGCATAACTAGACTCCACTCCCTTATCTTCATATAGCATGTTATTCTTAATCTTCCATAACTCCCAGCAAATGAGCAAGGGAATGATATGCAGTACATTCTTCCTCAAAGACGAATTGGTTGGTAAGTTCCAGTAGAAAGAGAGTCTTTGTGTGATCGAATTAAACACTCTAGGGGACATGTTCAGACTCTGATGGAATTGATTCCAAATATAAGCAGCATAAGGGCAATTGTTAAAATAATGATTCAGTGAATCCATATGCTCACAATGAATACACTTAGAGGCAAACTGAAACCCCATTCTCTGGAGATTTAAATCAAAGGGGAGCAAGTTATTTAGCATTCTCCAACCAAAAAAAGAGATCTTTAAAGGGATATAGATGTTCCATACCTTTTGAAGATCATGTATCTCATCTCTTCTTTGTCTAAGACAATTGTATGCTGATTTAATAGAAAAAATACCTGTATCTTCCAGCTTCCATATGATGTAGTCACTACTATTAGTGAACACCATATCCTTGCTGATCAGTGTGACGATTTCTGGTTCTAGGAAGTCCTGCAGGAAAGAAATGAATGTGTGTCTAGCATCATAAAATTGCTTTACCTGTAATGAGTAGAATGGTGGATCATTGTTGGTCCACTGATTAATTAAAGGGCCAGCACCCGTCCAGTTGGCTGCCCAGAAGCTGCATTCTCCATTTTCCACAATGACCTGTGAATTTTCTTCTGCAAACACCATAATCTTCCTATATCTCACCCACGTATCCGATGTTCTTCTACTATCAGGGATAGTCCACATCCATTTTGACCAGAGGGAGTTACCCATTTGCATCTTCCACCAAATTTTAACCGAGTATGCGTCAATTAAAGTGTTGATGTCTCTAAACCCTAGTCCATTTTCGCTTGTTGGATAAGCTAAACTTGCCCAAGCCCTCCAGTGTTTCTTGTGACCATAATCTGTTTTCCCCCACATGAAATTACTGATTTTGCCCTCAATCCTTCTAATTATGTGCTTTGTAGGAGCAGTTACAGCCCAGACATGTTGGGGAATGGCCATCAGAACATGCTTAATTAATATAATTCTTCCCCCCGTTGAAAGCCATGTGTTTTTCCAATTATCTATCCTATCACCAATTCTATCTAAGAGGCTATAGAAGTGTTGGTTCAGTTTCCTTCCTTTATAAATGGTAGTTCCCAAATAGGGAAAAGGTGTAGATCCAGGTGTTATTCCAGTTAAATTCTTAATCAAGTCTATCTTTGAAGAGCTTAGCTTGCCATAGAAGAATGAGCTTTTAGAGAAATTGATTTTCTGTCCAGAAGCTCTCTGATATATCCCAATGAATGTCATGAAATTTTTCAGAGTTTTCTTCGTCCCTTTAAGAAAAAGGACAGTGTCATCCGCATACGACAGTTGGGTCAACTGTTGTGTGCCCTGTGGCATGCTAAATCTGGACAAGTTTCCATTTTCAAACTGAATTTTGATATTTCTAATCAATAATTCAGTCAGAATGTTAAAAAGGAAGGGTGATAATGGATCCCCTTGTTTAAGCCCTCTTGATGGCTTAAAAAAGCCATTAGAAACTCCATTAATTAAAACCGAAAACCAGGCTCCATTCAAATTATTCATGATTAACTTGACCAAATGTCCATGGAAACCTAACCTAAGAAGCAGTGTGTTCAGTATTGGCCAAGAGACCCTATCAAAGGCCTTCATCATATCCAATTTTAGAATTAAATTAAGGCTTTCAGATTTCTTGTCTAACATTCTAATAGCTTCTTTCATTATTAAAATGTTATCAGTTATGTCCCTATCTGCTAAAAAGGCAGATTGCTCCTGGGAGATGATCGTATTCATTACCGGTTTAATTCTCTCAACTAAAATCTTTGTCATCAACTTATTGCTAAAGTTTGAGAGACTAATCGGTCTGAATTCGGCAAAAGTGGCTGGGGTTTTTGTTTTAGGTATCAATACCATATGGGTGCTTCCTATGCCTTTAGGGATAGGTGTACCTTTTTGAAAGTCCAAAACCGCATTCCAGACATCATTTCTAATCACTGTCCAATACCTCCTATAGAAACTTCCCGGGTAACCATCAGGACCCGGAGCCGCGGATTCGGATAAATCAAAAACCGCAGCTTCAGTTTCTTCAAGAGTTATTGGCTCCATCATTTTCTGATTCTGGACATCAGAAATTGATGGATCAATTGATTTTAGCAGAAAATTTGCTTCTAAACCTGTGGGGTCCGTATTTTCATCCGAAAGTAAATTTTCGAAATAAGTAACTGCTGCAACACTAATTTGTTGATGGTCCTGTATCCAATTATTAGACTCATCCTTGATTTTATGTATTCCCATCCGAGAGTGTTTTTCTCTAATGGTGTTATGGAAATACTTAGTGTTTGAGTCTCCATCTTTTAACCACCTAGCTCTAGTTTTCTGCCTCAGAAACACATTTTGTTCAGAAAGTCTCCTATTCAGTAAAGCCCTAGCTCTATGTAGCTCCGTCCTAATTGCTGTGGTGTGTGATTGATCATACAAAATTTCTAAGTCAGTGCATTCCTTTTCTGCTCTCTGTATGTTATCAGTTAGATTCCCAAAGACCTGCCTATTCCATTGTGAGATAGAGAGTTTTAACCTTTTTAGCTTTAAGTATAGCCTAATTTGTCCCTGCTCTAATAAAGGTAGGTTCCAGCTAGATGAAACCACCTGTAAGAAATCCTCCCTCATCATCCACATATCTTGGAATTTGAATGGCTTGGGGACTGAAATTTCAAATTTTTTAAGTTCCAGAAACATGGGGGAGTGATCCGAAGTGTTTCTATTTAGGATTTGAACAGTTGAAGCATTAAAAAGCTGGATTAAATCTTGATTAGCAAGGATTCTATCTAACCGTTTAGATGTTGGTTTGTTTTCCCTATGATTGCACCAAGTGAATATGTTACCAACCGTACTGAGTTCAGATAATGAATTGGAATTAATGAAATCATTGAAATCATTCATTGAACCTAACTTAGGCTTGGCAGGACCCGAGTATTCACATGAATCTCTTATGACATTAAAATCTCCACCTATTAGGGTAGGACCCTGTGTATTGATAGATGAGATTTCAGAATACATCTCACTTCTCAGTGTTCTAGTTTGTAGGGCATAGACAAAGAAAGCCATTACTGTCATGTCTAAGTCCATAGAGTATATTTGCACCTGAACAAATTGGGTACTCTCTGCAATCAATTTAACTTCCAATCTATTTGAGTAAAACAGCCATATCTTTGTGTGTGCAGATGTCAAGAAATGCCTGAAACCTAAGGTTTTTCGAAAATCTTCTTTCAGGTCATTATTAATCTTAGGTTCCAAAACCACTAGCAGATCCAATCTTAGTTTTTTGCACAATCGTTTGAGCCGAATCTTAGAAGTTAGCATTCCTCTTACATTCCAGACAAGTATTTTAACTACCATTATAAACCTTTTTTTCCTTCAGAGCTAACCTGGTGCTCCTCTTTAGAGCCTGATCCTGGCTTTTCGCAATTCCGCTCAGCTGATCCGGTGAGTGAGCCTCCTCCTTATCCTGATCGTTATTCTTTCCACTTAGATTGTCAGTCTCTATGATAGATTCCTGCACAAAGTGAGAGGGGTTATCAGTTCCTGGATCATCTGCAGATAAAGGGGATTTAAAATCTTGAGAGAGATAATTATTGATGTGATTGTGACACTGGGTGTCGTCTGAGAATGTGGGCTGTGAGTGCTCGGTCAGAGGAGAGGAGGGAGCTGTATTATAAGTTCTTCGGTCTGATGCTTCCTCATGGAATTGAGACGTGAGACTGTCCAAACAGTAAATTTCCCCATCCTCCTCATTTCCTTTGAGCTGCTCCATCCCAGTTTCTTTTTGGATATCTCGGTCATATAGTGTCGGCTCGAGATTCTGATTTGTGTGCTGCTGTATAGATCTGATACCAGGACTGTCATTATTATCAGACAATACAATATGCACAAGATCAACAGGTAGGTTGGGTGAATGAAACTGATATTCTCTTTTTTTCTCTTTCTGCCTGATATCAGAAGAATTCTTCTGACTGCGACTGTTTTCCTGATGCAGCTCCATTCTCGGTGATGTATCTGATTCATCATCGCATAGCTGGTCCTGTAGCACTGAGAATCTGTTGAAAGTTGATGGCTGGGCATTTAAGGATGAGCTTTCTAAGGATGTTTGCTTAAGAGAGCCATTTTCAGTTTTTGTTTCATCATCCACTTTGAGGTTAAGTACCTGCACATGATGTAAAGTTTTGGGAGTGGATGCTGCATCTTGGTTGAAAGGTTTTGGGGGTATTTGAGGTATCAGGCTATCAGATTGCTCAGGGTTGGTTTCCTGTGGTTGGTCCTTTTTCTTCCAAACATGGGCTTTGGCAAAATTTTGGATCTTAAATTGATTTTGCCTAGGCTTGACAATCTGCAGAGAAAGATCAGCAGTAGAATCCTCCAATATACATTCCTTAACCGAGTGACCTAGCTTACGACAATGCAAGCAATACTCAGGAAAATCCTCATAAGATATGTTATATGCTTTATTATTGGATAAAGAGCCTAGTCTGATTTTCTTTGGCCTTTCCTTAGCAACATCCATCTCAACACATAAGCGAATTGTAGATGGACGTGTTAGGTTTCTTGTAGGAGCATCAGAGAATAGTAAATCACCCAAAGAGGTACCTATATCCTTTAAAGCTTGAGGGTGGAAGAAATACACAGGAGGAAACTCCACAGTAAGCCAGATGGGTACCAGTGATGATTCCTCCTCGTAGTCGAACTCCTTAGTCCACTTAAGAACCTTCATTATGCTTCCTCCAAGGGACCAAGACCTTTTGAGCCAACAGCGATGATAGTCTTCCTGTGCTTCGAAAGTGATTCTGATATGTCGGCTGTCCATAGCTGCCAAATTGGCCTGCCCTTTGAATCCAATGGTCTGGAATTGCTTTCTAAGGAACTCCATAGATGGCCTACCTCTTCCAAATTTCCCAATTAGGGCTTTAGAGAAAGGGATTGATAGGATGTCGATTTCTAGGTCTGGGTAAAGAACTGCAACCTCCCCCTTGTAGTTAAAGGATGGATGCAGAGGAGGTATTGGAGGGGGGTCGATTGTGGTATGGGCTTGTTTCAGTGTATCAGCGTAGTTCATTGGTGGCGGTTGCGGCGGCGCCCAGGGCGGAGCCGCCATTGGACAGAGTGGCAACGGGCAGAAATTGATACGTTAGAGGGATGGCTTAGAGAGAAGGTAGAGGGATGAGAGAGAAGTTTTTTGGTTAGAGAGAAGGTAGGAATACCCGTATCCAGCTGAGCCGAACACACACATACACACAAAATCAGAACAATTCTACGATAGAAGAAATGGATTCCTCCAGAATTTCTGCTCTGATCCCGATGGTGGCGCTGCTGCTGATGATCGGCGGCGCCGCCAGAATGACGGAGGCGCAGCAGATTCCGTCCTGCGCTGCCAAGCTAGTCCCCTGCGCCGACTACCTCAACGCCACCACCAAACCGCCGTCGTCCTGCTGCGATCCGCTCAAGGAGGCGATTACC
>JAULKJ010306553.1:0-11224 GCA_032355405.1 Rubia balearica | reverse complement strand
TGGGATAAGGATAGTTTGAGATTATATAGGTGTGTGCGTGTGGGTCACCTAGTCAATGTTATAGTAGACCATCCACTAGTCTTAGCCAAAAAATTGGCTCAAAGGTTACGGATAGACATAGCATTAGTTGCAAACTAGGGTTAGCTTGAGTCACAAACTTAGAGCAATCGATAAGGTACCTATCAATTTGTCCCTATGGTCCTAGAAAGAAGAATTCATAGTGGAGTTCCTGGGACGTAATTGTACGGGGCAGATTCAAATTTGCATAGCAGGAACAATCATTGTTGCACTCCCCTAATTACAAAGGTGGTGCCGATAGAAGATTACACCTCACGTGATGGGTATGGGGAAGTGTTGACCATCGACCACACTACGTGCCATAAACACTAAGATAGGTTTATATATATTAAAAGTGATTGAGTCTAGGAAAGAAACATAGAATGGATCATGTTACACAAATATTCTCTAAGTGCTAGTTTCATATAGTTTTACTCTCTTGTGCTTTTGCATGTTTGTAGTTTAGTAACCCCCCAATACCTATTTTGCAATATTAGCTAATCATAAGACGTGATTGGATGGACAACCCGATCATGGTTGCATGTAGTTAAGTTGTAGATTCCTAGCATCTCTATGGACGATCCTGGTCTTGCCACTATCTAGTTTTAGGAACGGGAGAAACATTGCAATTTCATCATTGATCCTTTACCATCCTTCTCTCGAGAATTACGATAGTGGGAGGAGGTGGGACAACGTGCATCACCTAAATCGGTGAAAACAAAATGAGGAACGGTCAAAGTAACATATAAATTGGTGCCCACAATAATCATGAGGGTTAGACCCCCCCCTTTGCAAAATCATGAGAAATCATTGAGTTTTGGGAAATGAATGTGTCCTCGGATGTGAATGAGAAATCATTGCATTTTGGACTGATTTTTAAGATCTATGGAGATGTGAGCAAGTTAATCAAATGATTATGTCCATCTATACGTTGTGAGTTATTTCAATAATTTTAATTTTAATTCATTATTTTAGTAACTTCACAGCTACATAATACGTGTTTTTTTACCCATAATCAAAAGACTGGATTGATTGGCTATGTGTACCCAGTGTCGATTTAAGAAATTATTTGTACGAAACAATAAAGGGTCGACTACATTTGTAAGACCCTAGGGAGGGAAGATAAGAAGTTTTTCACTGCGCCATCTATGGAAAGGTTACAAAAACTCTGTAATCATTTAATGACAACAAACCGAATTTTTTTAGGTAAATTAAAATTTTTTAATTAGAGATCAATGGAGATTGATTTTGACTATCCCTGCCCATAACTGCGTGTCTTCGATGGATCCCCAACACTTATAACCGTCAGATGCACTTGTGAAGATTTTGGAATTGGCAATGAAGGACAACAGTGAGAAAAATACAATTAATTTTGAGTTGGTCAAAATCAAGGTGGGCAATGATCACATTTATTTTTCAATTTACAATGCATAATTGATATAAGAGTTTAATTAAGGATTTTATGTTATTTTAAATCAGTAGAAGAAACAGACGTAAACTTGGGATTGCATTCAAAAAGTCAACCTAGCAACATCGATCATGGGTCGATTCCATCTCGCCTAGACCGATATAGGTCCGACGTCTCTCAATGCAAGGTAAACATCACAAGGGTCCATAACGATGCCATTTTAAAATGGCTATGCCAAGAGATGTCGGTCATGGGTTGATTCCATCTCGCCTAAACCGATATAGGTCCGACGTCTCTCAATGCGAGGTAAACATCACAAGGGTCCATAACGATGTCATTCCAAAATGGCTATAAATAAGGGGCCCCTCACAATCAGTTCAATCGTCAGTTCCAAAGTGTTCTGTGAATTCCAACAGTCCCCCACCCCTTCTTCTCTTCTCCATTTTCAAAGATTAGGTTTTCCTACTCTTCTAGCAACTGCATTTTTGTAATTGTGACTTTTATATCGTTCGATCTATGCTATGTGAATTTATTGTGTTATTTGGTTTTCTATTTCTTACTCAACTTTTTTGGATTGTGATGTTTCCTTAAATATAAATCTAGGTACTATGTTTTGGTATGATTTTGGATATTTTTTTAGTAATTTTCTGTTGTTAAAACATCATTTTTGTGTTTTTTTTTATAACTGCCTTTGATGTATGCAACGTCGATAGCTTTTTGGTTACATGTCAGTCTATACAAATTGTGTGCAACGACATATATTTGTATTTCAAGAAATATGTATGGGACATCGCACCTATTTCGGTTTTACCATTGCTGTCTTATAGAGTCATTTAGTTTACTATCAATTTGAAAATACGGCTTCGTTTCTGCATCGGTTCATTTTTAAATTTGGTCGACAATGGAGCGTTGGTGCTAGTACATATCGACCAAGCCAATGATTTGACTGACATGTATCTGTTACATATAGTCGATTTCGGACCTTGCATTTCCATGTCAAGTTTTCCCTTAACATTTTCATTATATATTTAGGACTAATTGCTTGTGAAATATCCTTAAGTTGCATCTTTTTCCAAGTCTTTTGCTATTTCACATAATTATTTACTAATACATATTCATACTTTACCACATATAATATTACTTTGTTTTTATGTAGTTCTCTGCATAACGAAGCAATCCAGAGCCTCTTGTGTTCGACCTTAAAAATCATACAATGGCTGCTAATAACCACGTTTCCACTGCACTCTAAAGCAATAGAACTTTGGGAAAAACCCAACCTTTGTAAGGTATTTTAAATTAATATTATTTGTTGTTAATTGCAACAATACATATATAAATATTAATCTTTTTTTTTGTGATTTAGTCAATCCCCAGGGAGATTGTACCACTCATGTTAACTGAGAAGACCCCCGTTATGCTGAGGTGCTATGGGACAAAGTGGCGTATGACCTACTCAAGAAGTTGGAAGATCAAAGCATGTTCCCTAAAGGACATAGCGAGTTCCTTTCTGGAAACCGCCTATGCATCAGGGACACCTTGTTCTTTGAGGTGATAGAAAATAGGGGGGCCAATTGTCTTTGAAGTCATCATAATCCTAGCTGATTATAATAGGGGGGCCAAATGTAATTTGTTATATGTTGGAATTCTAAGATAATTCTTATTCTAGTTTTTGTATTTTTTGTGAGGATATTTTCAAGATTTTCTAATAATTTAATTACCCTAATAAAACATTATATAATTGACTGCTTTGGTTTTTCCTCTTTTCCCACCATTTTCAATCGGAAAGTAACAAAACTAACCTTCTTAAATTTTCAAATAATACCTTTTCATTTTTCAAAGTTCATTTTTTTCTTCTTTAACCTATCTTTTACATATCTGCGACGTCGGTTGTCATTCGCATAACATGTCGGTGGGAATGACTTATAATGCAATTTTGGACGACATATTGACACGACATATGGGATGTCGCACGCTATTCGGTAACATTATTTACTTTATTTTTGAACCTTTTAGTTTGATTTATATAATAACTGAGCTAAAAATGTATTATTTGCCTCGGTATTTTAACCGATGTAAAAAATATTATTTACTTTGAAAATAATGATTGAGTAAAGCACATTTTAACTTGGTTATTTGACTTAAGAAAAAAACCAAGGTAAAAGGGGTGAATTAATTGGTCTAGTTTCTTGTAGTGTAACTTGCTCTACCATTTTATGCCTAGGGCCATGCTTTGAAGCACATAAATTTCGCATATCTAGGCATAATATTTATAGTTTCAAAGATAGGAATACTAACCTCATAATTACCATGGATATTTGAAGGATCCTTGTTGTACTATATTCTCATCCGCTCACTCTCGGCATCGTTAAATCAATCAACGGGAGATTTGATAACTACTTTTACTGAGAGAAGGATGAATAAGGGTAAAAAATAGAGATTTGTATTGTTGCTCCCATTCCTACTACTATGTAACCAAGAATGGTAGATAATGGCAAGAATTGAGGTCATCCACAAAGATATTAGGAATCTAATAATCAACTATACATAACCGTGGTCAAAAATCTGACAAAGTGTTCGGAATAATTAGTGTTGGTAAAACAAGCACTGGAGGTTTTTATAATAAAAAATATTAGCATGCGATTGATCACGGGAATAAATTATATAAACTAGCACTTGGGGAATGTTTGCATAACATGATGAATGTCATTACAGTCCTCGATTTCATCACATATAGAACTATGAACCTATTATAGTGTTTGTGACACGTGGAGTGGTCGATGGTTAACAGTTCCCCATACCTTTCACATAGGGTGCGCTTGTAATCTTCCATTGGCACCTCCTCCGTAATTAGGGGAGTGCAATGACAGCCTAGCCAGATGTGTAGATATTAGTCTCCCCCGTACGATTACATCCCAGGAACTACACCACAAATGCTTCTCCCTAGAACTAAAAAGGCAAAGGGAGTGAAGCACCTTATCGATGGTTCTAGGGTTTCAAAGCTAACCCTAGTTTGCTATTTTAGCTACATATATCCATAACCCTTTGGACCAACTCGTCGTCTTACTAGTTCATGGTCTATCGTAACGTTAACAATAGCAACCTATGTGCACACACCCACGTGGATCGGGACTCATAGTTACCCCAAGCACATATAGGTTCCTTCCCCGAGAGGTATGAATAGTTCAACAACATAAAAGTATATTTTAGTGTGTGCTAACTAAGTATAACAATCATGGAATTTAAAAGATTATGAAGAACTAGCCAACATAATTTAAAAAATACAGAAATAAGTAGATCTAATAAATCTCACAAAATAAGCATTAATACTTGAATACAAATATAATCCCCAAGTTAATTAACTACTCCCAACAAAATTGATCCATGGAAAATATTGAGTTAAAATTCATAGATATAATAAAATAGGGGGGGGGAAAGAAGAAAACAAAATAGAAGCAAAAGAAAGGAAAAGAGAAGAGAAGAAGAACTTTAGAGAGAGAACTCTCCTCTTCCTTCCCATATACGTGGAAAATAAAAGTTACATTGTGCCTACATAGTTAAACCTAGAAGACTATAGGCTCCTATATCTTGAAGTAGGGAATTAGGTTGTTAACATGGCCTAAAATGGCCAAAAACCCTAGCAGCCTTAATTTTCGCAGCCTGTGTCAACTTGCACAGATTGTGATATCTGAGTGCCCTTCATGCTGGCACGACCGGCTTGACCAAACATGACATATGGGCTTGTGCTGGCGCAGCCTAATCAGCCTGGCATGGGCCGTGAGCCAAGTACTGGCGTATCCTGTGTTGCACAAAATAGACCGCGACTGGAACTCCATTTTGATGCCTCTGAGTGCACATATCGTGTCATTTTCCACATGTCGTCAATCGGAACCTTATTTTTCCCTATGACATGGGACATGATGTATCATTCTTCACACCCGTGGGCTGGTCTTTGCATTAGTGACTTCAAGCGAAGAGAACTGTGTAAAACGGAACTGTCCACTCCCATACTTAGCCATTTTTTATAGTGGATTAAAGACATGGGACAAGAGCAGCAGGAGGTTGTAGAATCCATGCTGGGTCCTTTGGCACTGGCCATGTTCTTCATGCCAGCTTTGTTGGCTTCGTGCTAGCCATTCATAATTCGTGTTGGCCCTGGTCGGCTTGTGCTAGTCAGCCTGGTCTGATAGGTTGATGCCTTCCTCTGTTCTTGAATTCTTTGAACTTCAATCCCTCTTTTTCTTGGCTCAATTCCATCTGCACAACACTGCAAGTCCGTGACCTTCATATCTTCTACCATTCTTTCGAATGGCCTTCAAATGTATTCTATCATTCTTTCGAATGCCTTTCCGCAAAATGGTATGAAATATTCACGAGCAACCTACTTGTGATAACATAAATGAAGATCTAAGTGCCCATGAATACAAAGTTTCCATTAGCTTCAATTAAGTCAACAAAACTCGGGATTTAGGTAAGAAAACCAACAATGGTCGTCTAAACCTTTTTTCGTGTAAACGTAAATAAACTAGCAATCAACAAAATAAAAAATATTAACAATTGTGTCAAATGCAATGGTTAACTCATGCTATATAGTGCACATCAATCACCCCACAAACCTTTGCTCGTCCTCGAGTAAACGAAAATGAGAAAAGATCTAAGTGAAATGTAGCATGCAAAGATAAGTTAGATAATGCATTCAACTTATTCCCAAGCTACCATAGTTTTCCCAAATAAGTAACAATATCACAACTCTCACACTCTTTGAAAAAAATAAAGTGACCTAACCACCAAATATATTGTGAAGAAAAAGATAAGCAGAAATGATAAGTGTTGAACGTGCTTACTCCATCAAATAGTCCGCCAAAAGCAATCTAAGAGTTATTGTAGAAAAAATCACCAAGGATAATTCAAAATATCCTCAACTTGGTGGTAACTAATGATAACTCAAGATTCTCAACTTAGCTAAAACCAAGGATAATGCCAAACGATCCTCAACTTATTTTTTTTTAGTTTTCTCCCAGTTTCTCTCATTTTTCCTAGGAGCCCTTTCGGACTTTCTTCCCAGATTTCATGCATGTTAAACTCACCACCTCACCTTTTTCCACATGGCCTTTCATTTAGGCCTAAGTTTTCCAATTTAGTTGGGCCTAGCCTCTCATTTTTATCTTTGTCTTTCGATCTATCCAGGCTTTCTTCCCATTTTTGCCTTAATTTCCCTTTCGGGTTTCCAACCTATCCGGGTGGGAGGTCATTGTCGTACCTCTCAAAGATACTATTTTAAAGCCATTTTTCTCTTAACTACAACTATGTAGATAATGGCAAATCAGGGTCGTCCACAGAGACAAGGGATATTCCTAAGTGTTTGCTCATATATTGGTAAATACTACTCTTGATATAGATATATGCATACATATAAAAGCACATAAAGGGGGGGGAGGGTTGGTTTGGTTTTTCCCAAGTTAAGAATTTAAAGGCAAGTTAAACTAATAAAGCATACAATCACTAAAATAAGATTAAGTACGAATCACAGAGTCGTGGGAGCAATTGACTTTTACTTCCAAACCTTCTATCTATCATTGAACATATAACCTATTCGACACCTTTACTACTTGTTGTGAAAATAAATCTTCCATTATTCTTTAACAGCAGTTTAAAAGAGTGAATTCGACATCTCTAGCTAAACCTCACTAATAACCCATTTAGTCGTTCAACGCCTAAAGGTATCCCATTAATTGCATTAAGTTAAAAGAATCAACAAGGTTGGTAACACTTATAAACACTACACTGTCTAAGCATTGAACCAATTCATGTATTTACACAAGATTAGTCAAGAACGTTCAACGCTCATTAACTTCTCTCATTTGCTACAAAAATAAACATGACAAAGAATTCGACATTATCACATTTACCTAGCACTCATCAAATCACCAACATTAGAAGCTCTAAATTATGCTCTTGGATTTCATATCAAAGAAGGGAGAATTAGCTAATTTCTCCAAACCCTAACACATAATCATATAAGCAATTCATATACTCAAACTTACAATATCATAAAGGGATTCAACAACCCAATTCAAGCACAATAAATACACATTAGCAAAGCATTAAATAGCTTACATATAGATCTCAAGACATTTGCTTGGAAGCCTTAATCAACTGCTCCAAAGGTTAAGTTTAGCTATTACTAATCATACAAACATCCATAGAGAAATTTATACATAAATAAATAGATAAAAGAAGAAGAAATATGAAGAACTAGGGTTTAAGGAGAAGGATTTTAGGCCAAGAGAAATATGGGAATGAAGATAAGATAGGGGGTATTTATAGTACAAGAGTTGGTGAGAGAAATGGTCAAAAAGTGACCGATAGACTGGACCCGCGTGAGGCTAGATGATCAGGGCGGAGCTGGCATTGAGGCTGTGTCACCCAAGCAGGCGCTGATGTGTACAGTCGAGCATGCACGGTTAGGCACTTCCTGCATGGTTTTCACTTCGAGGTTGGATTTTCTCAGAGTTTTGAGCGCCCGGGCCGCCTGCCCGGACTTCTTCACCCGGCCGATCGGCCAGCCGGTTCTTCGCATCGCTACGAGTGAACAGTTGGCCCCTTTTTAAAAGTTCTCTGAGTCAATTTTATAGTGCTCGAGAAGATGAATCCAATGGTACCACTCTCAGAGGTTGGTTCTTCTCGGAATTTTCCCAGAACTTGGTTCAAACTTCCGGATCACAATTCCTCCGCTTCTTTGTCTTCTTTCCTCGAACTTTTTATCTTCTACCACGTTTTGACTCGTTGCCTTCAATCTTCTACCATCCTTGCGAATAACCTTCAATAAAATACTCCAAAATGCTTACGAGAAATCTACAAATTAAGCTCACAAAATGGAATCTAGATGCTCTAAGGACCAAAATTCCATTAGACTCAAACTAGATTACAAAATGAAGGATTTAGATACGAAAACAAAAAAAAATGATTATCTATACCCCTTATGATGTAAAACTACCTAAATCTAGCAATCTTCCAACAAAAAGATAACAAAAGAGATGTTAAATGGTTCAAAAAATACATGCATTTGACGTCTCATCAGCCCTTACTCTCTAAGAATAACTAAATGGGTTCCCAATTCAATCCCCAAGCTGATTCACCCATTGTCCCAATTTGGATATCTTTATTTGGTTTACCTCAGTAATTTGTAGATGAATGGGCTATGATGTCTATAGGCAATCTGATAGGTAAACCAGTTAAAGTGGATAAGGCCACTATTAATCGAACTAGATCTCATGTGGCTCATGTCTGTGTTGAAATTGATTTAACTGCTCCTATGGTTGAAAGGATCTGGATAGATTATAGGGATTTTGGCTTCTGGCAATATATAGAATACGATGGCCTCCCAGATTATTGCTCTAACTTCCTTAAATTAGGCCACTCAAGTTCCTCTTCCAAGAATGATAATACCCTGTCTACACTTAATGCTTGGAGACCTCTTGAAACTTCTAAGCAAACAGGTAAAGTGGCTCATTCCAAAAAAGTTCAGAAAGGAACTTCAGGTAATGGAATGAAGCCATCTTCTTCTAGTTTAACAGTCACTGAAAAAAATACATACCTGTTGTACGTAATAAAACTAATGCTCTAGCTCATAAAAGCACAGGTCCTATGGAGAAGGATACTTCACGCTCAAAATTAAATGATCAAACATATATATATTAAATTAAAAATATAAATATATATTATAAAATTCTAATAGAAATTTAAGAAGTTTTAGCAAAAACTCAGGTTAACTCAGCTAACCAGGTTCCTTCTAACTCTGCTGAAAAGACTAACGCTATTTGTGTTTATAATGTTGCCACTGCTGCTCATAACTGTAGTTCACCTAAGGCTGTGGATAATGTTGATTCTGTGGCTATTACTTCTCATGTTGTGCCTCAATCGAATAGTTTCGATATTCTCTCTGATCTCAATCATGAAGACAGTAACACCTCTAATGCTGTTGAAAATCCTCTTGATGTGCATGATCATTTATCTGCTCCTGTTGTGTCTAATACAAGAGTTTTAAACATTGAAAACAATATTTCCAATTTGGCTCCTATCAATATGTTCTCTGAGAAGAATGCTGAAGTAGATATTTTAAAAGATAACCTTACCCAGCCTCCTACACATAACTCTACTGATATTTCTAATGCTGAGTTTCCTGCCCTACAAGATTCTAATACTAAGGATACATTCATTGAGATTAATGCTGGTGATTCTCCATTATTAACATCAAGTAAGAAAAAGTATAAAAGATTGGATTGGCTAAATACAGAAGATAATTTTTGAAAAACTTTGACTCTCAACAGAGTCTAGCATCACTTAAGGCTAGCTTCACAGAATCTCAACAAAGATTTAACTCAATTCTAAAACAGTCAGATCCTATTACTAACTCTGAACACATTGAACTTACACAAAAACCCAGAAAATACACTAAAAAATACTACACATCAACCCCTAAAACGGTGCAAACCCGTTCCAAACAGTCTAATCCTAAAAACTGTTAATGATGATAGGCACAAATCTTTGTGTATGGAATGCTAGTGGGATTTGTAATAAATCAACACGGTTAAGGATTAAGGATATTAAAATAAGGAATAATATCTCTCTTTTTGCTATCACAGAACCTATGGCACAGCCAAATTTTACAGACAACGTAGCAAAACAGATAGGATATTCCAATTTTTATCAAGGAACAGAAAGCAAAATTTGGTTATTCTGTGAAGACCCTATAACTCTTACAATCCATCACGAAGATAATCAACACATTTTTACATCATTGAATCATTCACACCTGAAGACTGAATGCCTTACTTCTTTTATCTATGCTAAACACACAATCAAAGAAAGATCTGAACTTTGGGTTAAACTTCTTAAATATAAGAATGATCAACTTAGTCTTATTGGGAATTTTAATGTACTGGAAAAGGTAGAAGAATATCTTGGTCGTTCTTCCCCTAATCTAAGAGGTATTAGAAACTTCAATAAGTTCATTTCTTCTGCTGAACTCACAACTCTTCCTACTATAGGAAGCCTCTATACATGGACAGGTGTTAGAAATAATGGAAGAGTGTGGGGAAGGATTGACAGAGGTCTTTCTATTATAAAATGGCGGTCTCTTTTCCATCAATATAACATTAAAACTCTTCCCAGATTGCAATTTGATCACTCCCCTCTTCTTTTCACCATTAAAGGTGAATCACATGATACTGATCCTAAGCCATTCAGATTCCAAATTTTTTGGCTAACTCATGAAAAAATTTCCACCTTTTTTCAGGAAACATGGAATATTGAAACACATCTACAGGGGATGTAAAAATTGGCTTCCAAATTAAAAAACCTTAAGCTGGCTCTAAAACTCTGGAATAAAAGTACCTTTGGAAACATATTTGACAAAATTAAAGAGTGTGAGGAAACCTTGTTAAAAGCTTAAGCTAACCTTCAACTTCATGAAGACTCATCAACCCTTTCAGAATATAACTCTGCCAAAGCAAAAATCACCCTGGCTCTGCATAATCAAGACATTTTTTGGAAACAAAAATCAAGAGTAAAATGGTTGAGAGAGGAAGACACTAACTCCAAAAATTTTCACTCTTCTGTCAAAGATAAACATAAAAAAAGATGATAACTGAAATTAAAAACTCACAGGGAGAATGGTTACATACAAAGAAAGATATCAGTGAAGAGGCTGCTGTTTTTTTCTCTGATCTTCTAACTAATGAACACTCTGACCCCTCTGGC
>JAULKJ010306542.1:0-11224 GCA_032355405.1 Rubia balearica | reverse complement strand
ATAAACGAAATGCTTACTTGGACTCTGAAAATTGACAACAACTTCGGCGACTAACGTGAAGGGGATTCGTCCAAATTTGTGGAGATTTACCCAAAACCTAAAGCTAGACAATAGATAGAACAAAAGATTAAACAACATTCAACATCAAAACCTATTCATGAAGAGAAAGCCCAACTCTCATTTCACGGGACATTCAACCAATACAGTTGTTAATCAATCGAGTCTAATATCCAAATTGAAAAGGTGCAAGACAGGCGGCATTTCAAAGAATGGAAAGGTTTAAAAAATGGAACCCACCATTATGATTATTCTGCTTACGTCTCCTCGATGACTTACCTGATAACGAACACGTAATCCAAACATGTAAAAGTTAGCCCAAAAAACTCAGAAAAGAATACATTTACCCACGAAGCTCGGGGATTCACACTATATGTTAAGCAGACTAATTAAATTTACAATCTTCACTTCGCTCCATAAACAAACGACAGTGATAAGATTGTCTAAATTTCTCGCCCAAAAACACATTTATTTCTACCCCTCAACACCTCGTGGCTTGGGGGTAAGGTATATGGCCCAAGCATTAGGCGCCCACGTAGGGGGGAACTCAGCGAGGTCAACAAAGTGTTCGTAGGCTGAAGAGCGAACATTTTTCGAGAAGATTGCACCATGTAATTGAAGCTATCCACCCGGAGGAACATCTGACCACTATCACGAGAACCACGCAAGCTACTACCACTCAGCCCTTTATCGATAGAATGTGGCCCATAATATACGCGTTCAAAAGATTCGTACAATCCTCACGATGGCCACGATCAAGATGATCTATACATCAGGCGACACATCGACAATGTAGGCAAAAGAAGCCTATAAATTGCTGATGACTTGAGATGTCAAGGTAAGAAACAAATAGCAATAAAAAAGAATAGACTTGAAACACAAGATACTAATTTATACATCAAACCTCTTATCCCATAACCAACATGGGATATTAGTTGCAGGATAAGGTCTTGGATTCACCAAAAACTAGGTTGCCACCATCATTTCACAGGATCGCATCACCCGCTAATTTAATATATAATAAATTATTATTTATCCATAATGCATATATTTTACTACCTTACATCATAATACATGTATACCAAAAATTTGGATTTTCTAAAAAAAAAAAGTCACCCCACCCATCCTTTGTCAAAAACTACCCCACCCATCCTCTGTCAAAAACCACCCCATCACCCCCAGTGCGAGTCGCTGTCAAAAAATCCACCTCGTCCTCACAAGAAAACCACCCCTCCCCAAGCAAAAACCACCTACACCCACATCAAAACCCTCCCACCCCGCGAAACCCTTTTCCAGTACGACGCCAACAAAGTCCCTCTTCTCGTTCGCGCTTAAAGCAACTAAAACCCATAACCTCCACTGAACAAGAGGGCCCCCCTGCAGACCCACCAAAATCCACCTCTCTGGAGCCATCCGCTCCACCACCTTGCCCTTTGGCGATCCAGTAAACCTACTCGTGCACCGCACAACCAAGTCTGTTTGCTAACGCCACCACACACGCACCCAACCACTCGCTTGTGCACAACTCAAGCTGAAAGAGCCATCCATCTTCGCCTATGCAGTCAGGCACCATTGAATGTATTTTTTGACAATCAAAGAAGAGAGAGTCTTCGCTCACGCACTGTCGGCCATCCAACTTTTAGTTAAACCCACCCCTAATCTTCTACTAACGCGTCGTGTCCCCTCCCTACCGTCACCTTCTGATTCTCGAACTGGAAATATTCCCATCAAATGTAATAAATTTGTCATCACCCAAACCATACCTTAATCAAATTTGTTGTATTTCTAGAGTAAATCAACAAAATACTCCTTCTGGAAGAAAAAAAATCAACAAAATACTCCTTCTGGAAGAAAAAAAATCAACAAAATACACACTGTATCAAAAAATTCAAAATTGATATGAATGCACATAATCTATTAAAAAATTCAACATAACCATTTCTTAACGAAATTTAACAATTCACTTTCTTAATCCTACTATGGTCATGAATTTTGCCCGAGAAAAGCATTAAACCCGGCCCAGTTTTGTTCTTTCTAAGAACCCAACCCAGCTATAAAGCAGAGCATACATAAACATATGCTAAGCCCAGTTGCATGTAACTGGGAAACACCTTTTTTTTTATATAAAAAAAGATTTAAAAGTTTCAACATGAACCAACAAAAAGTATCCGTGTCTTATCCATTTCGCAAAATTTTATTTTACACCGACTAATTATTAGATAAAATTATTTTTTAATTGTCATATTTAATAGGGTAATTTGATATTTGTTTTCATTTATTGTAACAAAGTTCGTATAACTTTAAAATAACTTTTAAAATGTATCACAATATATAAATAATTGTAATTTGATCCTAATAGTTATTGAAATAAGGTTTTTCGTGATTGGTCTAACCGTTAGTCGAGTTAACATGAGATTTTCTATATTTATTTATTTATTCTTTTAAATATAAAATGTGAGTTCAGTCTCGATACTGAACATAGATGAGTAGAGTGTAGGGTGGGTGTCGGGTCTGTTTAATCAATTTTCGGTTTATTCGGTTTATCTTATTTGATTTTCCCCTTCAAAGCCCAAAATCAAAACCGATCTGAATAACCCAAAAAATTGAATAATCCAAACCAGATTTGGAATTAGATTTCCAACCGAATAAACCAAATTCATGAGAAAAATTACTAAAAATATATAAGTTAATTTCAAATTATATTAAAATATGTAATTTAATTTATACATAATCAAACGCAAGCGTTCAAAATAAAATTACAATAATTACAATAAAATTCAACCGTAACAATTTTGGCATTATATTTAATATTAAATATCAACAAAAAAAGTTAAAATTTTTAGTCAAATAAAAGATTTTTAAAAAAACTCATAGGCCACTCTGCCACTGTGTGGAGTTCAAGCAGGTACAAAGGTTGATGTAACTCAATAAGGAAAACTACAAACATAATATGTTATTTTGTCCACCAATGACGGAAATCCTTTTTTGCGCCTATTGATCTTCTGTTACAATTGGAGAAGCCCATAAAAAATGGTCTCAGCAGTAGGTGGACAACCCAGAACATAAATGTCAATCGGGACAATCCGGTCACAACCTCTAACAACGTAGTTTAAATAATGATAATAGCCGCCACCATTTGTACAACTTCCTATTGATGTACAATGTATTATTTAGAGTTTTAAAACAATATTATTAATATATGATTAATTTATTTTTTAAAATGTAATTCGGTGTTCGGGTCAGATTTCAAATTGAGTTTCAATATCCATAACCAAACCAAAACCCATTTTTAAAAATCGGTTTACTCAATTCGATTATCCAAAAATCGTAATTTAAATTTGATTTGGGTTATTTAATTTTTGGTTCAATTTTCAATTTTTGTGCTCACCCCTATCAGAGTGGCTGCCTAATATTCAAAATAGAAAGGGGCCCAAAAAGGTACTTGTATATATGTTTATTTATATTTGTACTAAATTTTGCTTTTAAAAATTATGATACTCGCACCATATACTCCCTCTATCTCAGCTCTACTTACAGAGAGAAAGAGTAAAAATAATAATTCGCTATGAATTATTTAATGAGTTGCGGAGATGTAGCAGTGGGGTTGGACTATTGCTTTTGGGGTTGGTGGGTTAATTTGACCTAGAATTTCAAACAAAGAGGGGTCAATCCAATTTTTAAAATGGACAAAGTTTGTTAAATAAGAAAATAATGGGTATAGTGTGAATTCAGTTGGGACGTTCCAAATAAGATAGAGTGTAAATTTAGTTGGTACAGAAGGAGTAGCACTCCTCTTGTCCTCTAATAATGTCTCACTTTCTATTTTAGGATGGTCTTTTTATTATGTCTCTTTCCCCTTTTGGTAAATTTTAGAATGCTTTCATCCACACATTTTACTTTTTATACTCTCAATCCAATTTTTACCACTCCTTTAACTATTTGGAAAAAAAAGAGTGTCATTTCAAAGTGAGCCAAAAATAGAGGACTAGAGGGAATAGTATTTTTAAATGAGAGAGCCTCGAAAAAGGTGATCATTTTAAAGAGATTGAATAGGTGAAACTTTATTGTAAAAGGTGATCATCAGCACCAAATTCTCTGTTGCCTTTCCCCCTCTCTTTCCGACGGCCTTATCTTCTCCACGGAAGCAAGCCTGAAGGCGGAGACGTCGCCTGTGTCCGCCGTGGGTGTCCTCTTCTTCTCTGCAATGCAAACATGTATTTCTTTTGTGGAACTGCTGGCGAGAGAATTAGAGCTGGAGCTTAAGCATGAAATGAGAGGAGAAAAAAAGAACAAAATAACTAAATAGCATTCCTGCTCCATTCCTGCTCTTGTACATGTTTGGAATAGTAAAGACTTGTTTGAAATGAATTTTGTTTGGGTAAAATGAATTCATACCCCTAGTTTTTTTTGTTAGTGCACATATACCTCCAGTTTTTCAAAAGTGTACATATACCCTGAATTAGCTGTGACATAAAAACTCATACTCCTCTTGCCTGACTCCGACGTTAACCTATTATTGAAATTACCAAAATAACCTCTACTTCATTTTTGAAAAGTTAAGGACCATTTTACCCTCCATTGAAGTGGGGTCCACCCTCCATCAACATCGATATAAAAATGTCTTGTCAAAATTTTGAGTTAAAAAACAGTGTGATCTGGACTAGGATTTGAAACTCTTCATCCGCGACTTGCCTGGGTGAGATTTAGTTCCTGTTTCCAATCCTAATTTCAGCGAATTTCGCTCGCCTGAGTTGGATTACTCGAACTGATTCAATATATGCGGCAAAAATCCGAAATTGGTTTCTAATTTTTAGTTTTTTAGGGGAAAACAATCATTTCCTTTGAGTCCGATAATGACCAGAGTTGACCAATTTTTCAAATGTCACCAGGGGTACAAATGCACTTTCAAAAAAATGGAGGTTATATGTACACAAAACAATGAACTGAGGGCATAAATGCACATATTTCATTTAGTTTTATACATGATAGAATATAAAACCTACAAATAATCATGGCTGTGTATTCATATGTAGTGAGTACAAATGGTATACAATGTAGAATCAGATATGGAAAATGATATATACAAAACCAATCAGAAAAGGTATTCATTTCTTTACCTGATTCTAATTCATATAATATTCTATTACCCCCTAAGCGAAGCGTGAGACTTGTCGCAGCACAAAACTTTGACTGTAGAAACTCAAACTGAGGACGAAATAGACCCTTTGTAAAGATGTCAGCAAACTGTTGGTCTGTAGGAACATGAGCAATCTTGAAATTGTCAGAAGACACCATCTCACGCACAAAATGATAATCAATATCAATGTGTTTGGCTCTCTTATGCTAAACCGGATTTTGAGTAAGAAAGATAGCACAATTATTATCACACAACTAAATAGGTGGCACAGGTGAAAAAACCCACAAATCTCGAAGTAACTTCATCAACCAAAACAACACAGAAATCTAAGAATTTCTATTATATTATGTTTTGGATAAATCATTATTCCCCGTCCCCTTAATGGGAACAAAAATATGGGTTTTTAAGTGATAAAGAGAATGGTTGTGGCAATGCCGGCGAGGGTTTGGAGAGAAAAGGTTTACATATCATATACTCCCTCCGGTCCCTTTTTAATGTCCTTAACTTTGGGGTATTAATTTTTTTAAAAAAAGAGGAAATAAATGAAAAAAATTGCATTAAAAGTATAACAAGTAAATTATGTGAATAAAAATAACCTAATATTTACTAAATGAGGAAAGAATCAATATAAAAAAATCTTTTTTTTAAACGTAAGATATTATTAGTGGATCGGAGTACAATTAATCGAGAATTGTAGTTTGAATTGAGTTGTATATCAAAGATTCACTAGATTATGCCATCAACCAAGGCTATTATATTATAGGGTTGAATCGTTATAATTGGACTGCGAAGATTACTTTAGTAATTAAAACAAAATCAGAGAAAGTTGGTCCACAATAATTAATTAAATAAACGGTTAAACGAAAACTTCTCCTTCTTCACTTCTTCACTTCTTCCTCTCTCCCATCTTCTTTTCCAATCGATATACTTTTAATATTTATGTTATTGTATATGGATTTGTTTCCATACATTTGCATTGTTCTTCGAATTTATAGATTAGATTAATGTGTATAATAAATATTTAAACTAATTGTTCATGTTAATGTATTTTGTCCGATCTGATTTTACGGATCGTGTGTTCGTGATTTCGTTTGTGTTTCTCTATTAGGTGTTCCATTCTCGATCTGTGTTTTTCAAGGTGTTTACAATTTGAACAATATAAATCATGTTTTATATCAAGATGAAGTGGTGTTACAACTGTTGTACATCCCTATTCGGCGAAGTGATATTGATGCTGATACACTCCTCTTCTCCAGGTGGTCATGATTTTTGCGGAAGCGAGTTAATATCTCTGAGGGCGATGTTACAGTTTTTATTGGATCTCTGATTTGTTAGAGTACAGATGATCAGTCTGGTTGACATGTAATTTGAATATCCTTGCAATAGATTGGTTATTGCTAGCGTCTAGTTAGATGTCAATTTCACTTATTATAATCAGTATTGAGTGTTTTTTCCACCATTTTGAAATAATTGATTTTTCAAAAAACAGAAGAACGAAATCAGTGCATGTTTGAAGATTCCCAGAACCCCACCATAATGACTATTCACAAATTAGAAATGGAGTCTATTTGTTTAACGTCAATGTTAATGATTGCAGATTGCAGATTGGGAGTATGTTTCATCGTACTACGCAATCAGTACATGTAACACGTTATAATACATGGTACAATGATTATTGGCACCATAATTGATGTCACTAATTGCTTGTTAACTGCCTACTCCTTTTCTTTTTTTCTCTCTATAAAATGCTTAATTACTGCATATGAGTGAGAAAAAAAAAAGGAAAAATGAATCGACAAAGATCACATTACGCTTATTGGACAAAGTTTTATATTCCTTCTGTTTTATTGGATGTGATATATTTTTTTTTTGGATTTGACAAATTTTTCTTTCATGGTAAGATTTTTCAATTCCATCCACTCATTTTAATTTTTTCTTTCTTTCTAAATTCAATTTCATCAACTTATTTTATTCACGTAAATCCAACTATTTAAACTTATGGTGTTACATCCAATAAAACAGAGATAGTATGAGATCGTCTATTGGTGATTTATGTGGATTCTAAACTCTTTTCATCGTTCTCTTTTGGTCCATTCTATTCTTTTTGAACACTTTTGATTCTTCAACTTACAAAACTGGTAAGTCGTAGCCCTTCCATTAGGGCAAAGCGTTAAATTTGGTCAAAAGCGTCAATTTTAAGGGCAACATAGTCATTTTTCTGACTTCTATTAGTTTTTCCCTTTTTCCCTTTTCCCCTTTTCTCTTCTCTTTTCCATTTCCTTTTCCCCTTCCCCTTTCATGTACCGCTTCCAACTCCATCGCCTCACCACCTCACAATCTTTCTGTCTTGTCGCCACCACGGACTATGCGATCTCTTCGTCCTCTTGGGATTCCTGCGGTGTAATGAGAAGCACCAACGCCTTCTTCTCTGGTACAGGGACGGTGCAGCCGATTGTGGTGCACGTGCCACCCCTAACCCGGCTATCCTCTTGTACGAGGAAATTATCATGTCATTGTCATTTCCGCTATCCTAGTTGAGGCAGGAGACCAGCAACTGCGAGAAATCAATCCCCAAAAACCCCAAAAAATGTATAACATACGCGATGAGAGAGCCGATAACGATGAGCTCAAAGATAGTGACAACGTGGAGGGGCGTGGAGGTACGGATCTTCTTATGCTAGTGTATGAGGAGGTAGTACATGACGGAGAAGAACATGGGGATGAAGAGGGCGTTGGTGAGGTAGAGGTAGAGGGGGGGAGGGTGTTAGAGGCCTATGGGGCAGCGGCAACGGGTGGGGCTCCAAGAGTTCACTAATGGGAGCCTTGGGTTGTCGTCGGTGAACATCCATGGTTTGTGTTTTCTTTTGTTGCAAAAAAAGGGACAAAACAAAGGGAAGGAGAGGAGAATGGTGGGGTGTGATGAAGGTATAGTTTGTGTTAGATGGAAATGAGGGTAGAGGAAGTTACAGGGTGGGTTTTGTATTTATAGAGGCTAGAAGGCGAAGAGTGAAAGAGGTTGGTGGGTTGGTCTTACAGGGAAGGGGAAAAGGTAAAGATAAAAGGGAAAAGAAAAGGAAAGGGAAAAGGAAAAAAGAGAAAATGGAAATACTATTTTGCCCTTAAAATTGACCTTTTCTTTATCGAACTTGATACTTTGACTTGACGAAAGAATCACAACTCAACCATTCTCTAAGCCGAGGGGTCAAAAGTGTTTTAAAAAGGGTCCAAAAGTGAACGATGACAAGAGTTTAGGGGTCACAGAAATTATTTGCCAATGAGAATAAGGTTAAAATAGAGTTTTTACATGTATTATAGAAGAGTGAAATTTCAAATGGAATTTATAGAAAGTTAATGAATAAGGGGGATTAGGATGCAAATACCATTATTTTTTTTGGTGATGGTCACAAATGATTGAGAAATTAATGATTCCATATCATAAGAATCTCGTGGGTAAAAAATTCGGGTCGGAGAAATTTGTGGGTCAACTTTTCTCCCGATTTCAGCGCAATACGCATCTTTTAATACTAGATTTGATGTTTCATTGACAATACTTGGCAAGATTGACACCCATGTGATGCACAATTTAAAATAAGTGATAATATTTATTAATATTTTATTTAATTTATAGATGAAAAATGTAATTTTATTTAATTTCCTATTTAATGATAAATAATAAAAATATTTTATATTTATATCAAAATAATATATATACCTTTTATGTAAAACTAAAAATATTTTTTTATAAAAAATGTAATTATAAAAAATATATTGATAAAATGTTAAATATATATCTATAACTAATCAATAACTATATAATAAATTTTAGTGAAATTATCCTCTCTTTTTAAAATGAAAATAGTAAAAGTATTCTTAATTTGAAGTAGAAATGTAATAATAGTATTTTTATTTACTAATTAATATTTTTAAATTTATATAAAACATAATTATGATTTTAAATTGAAATTGAAATTTCTTTTAAATAATTTTAGTTATTATTTAAATATTAGTAGGAATTTAAAAAATGTTTATTTTATTGGAATAAATTATATTTTCTTACTATATTTTATTTTATATTTGAATAAAAATGTATTTAACAATCAATGATGATTGTATTAGAATGTCTTATTATTTTAACAATCAAAGAGTAGTTTTTTTAACCAATCACAAGTAAAATCGGTTGTATCATATAATCCGCCTTACACGGGTAAGAAAGAAAGTTTTTTGATGAGTGTTTTCTTAATTGATGCTTGAATTCTATCATTATAGGATTGTTGAAATCAATATGGCAACTTACAGTAAGTGTGTGGTTACACTAGATAAAGATGACATTAAACATATTATGGGATTTCACTTGTTCATCCAATAGTACCATTTCAGTGCTATGATAATCATTAGCTTTGTCAATTGCTTCTTCCACAATCAATTACTCGTATCTTGACCCTCCATGTTTCCTTCACTCGTGTTATCTTGTGTGAGAGGATTTCTACACCATATGTCTATGTAACCACATGAAACCACTAAAATATAGAAACACAGCTATAATACCACATGAATATAATACAGAAATCGTAGCTTGAATTTACGTTCTTAATTGCGTTAATAAAGTGTCATATGTTTACAACTTAATAAGATAGAAGTAGTTTACAGTTTTTTTTACGGAAGAGTGTAGTTTTTTATTTAAAAGGTAAGCATGCCATATAGGATATTTACCTATGTAGCAGAGAAAAAAATGAGAGAGAAAGAAATCTGATACTATGAGAACTCTTAGTTGTGAACATACGCGCGAGCACACACACAATGGTTTGAATGGTGAATATCATTCGTGTTCACCTTATTCAATACACATATGCTGCTTTCATGTTTTACATGTGGTATATCCTTATCAAACCTGCTTTAACCCTTAAATATCCAGAATTTTTTACCTAAATTCCAGAGCCCGCGCAATGCGCGGGTTAAAAATTCCTAGTTATAAGGATACAACTCAGAAATTAGATGGTATCTTAATCTTAGGTATACTTATAAAAGATATTCCCCCAATCCCATGGTTGACACAAATGTGCATCAGGGGCATTTTTGACTTTTCGCAGGTGGCAGCTCAAAACGACGTCGTTTTGGGCTGCCCTATTTAAGCTTATCCCAGTTCACTGTTTTCCAGACGCGATTTGATTTTCTTCTCCTCATCCTTCGAAACCCTATTTTCAAGAGGTTTTGGTATAGATTCGATTCTTCTAACTCCAGCCGGTTGGAAGAGGTTTTGTGTGAGGGATGAGTTTGCTTCCCAAGTTTAACAGATTGAGCAGTTTGTCAAGGATCCCTAGCTGCTCAAGGCCGATGCCAGTGCCACCGTCCAGGTTAGAGTCCCCAAGATTGAGGTGTTGGCCACTCCACCACCGCCTCTGCCTCCGGTCGTTGTTCAGAAGGCCCCGACCTCCAGCAAGCAAGCCGCTGGGGCTGTCGATGAGGCTGCGTTGGAGAGAAGGCCTGAGGTTCGGTCGTTTATAATTTCCCCTGATTTGTATGCCTTTTGGGAATCATTTGTAAGCTGAATTTTAATTCAGAATGGCGACGGTTTATGTTGGGAGTCTGGACCAGCGCGTGTCTGAGAGAGACCTTGAGGACGAGTTTCGCTTCTTTGGTGTTATTCGCATGTAATTTTTGCTTGCGGTACGATTTTAGTTTTTGACTGGCATTTTCTATGATAATCGTATTTCACCAAGTTTGGATAATCTTGATAGTTGTACATGCTACTCTGAGGTGAAAGATAAATTAAATACATTGTTCCTTATTTTTGGCAGCTAGAGACGCTTTTGAAAAGTTACCACCTTCCAGCTTTTCGCAATGTTACCCTCCAATGTTTCACTGAGGTAAATGTATTTTGAAGTCCTCTATACTTGAGCATTTAGCCAGCTATTCCCTTTTGTTTGTTATTTTGAAATTTCAACTTCTTTATATACTTTGCAGGTTGCTGCCCTGAACTTTGGGGATTTTTACAACTTGCAATATGTTAAGATGTATAGTATCTTCATGACT
>JAULKJ010306523.1:0-11225 GCA_032355405.1 Rubia balearica | reverse complement strand
AGTTTTACGTTATTGTTTCCTGCCTATAAATAAGGCATGTTTTATCTCAATAATATACAGAAAATTTCCCCAATATTATTTCGATTAACAATTTTTGCACAAACAATATTTGATTAATTATCTTCACAAACAGGGCTATCAATGACTCGCTGTCGCTGATGATATGTTTTCATAAATCAAAAGAGTTTGTGAGGGGACAGAGTATTATTACAGATTAGATATTCAATTAAGGTGTAAAATCGCTTTTAGAGATATTAACTCCCTTGCGGCGAAAATTATGATAATTCGGCAGAGAAAAACGTATCTCGCATCAATATTACTACGCCAAATAGTGATCTTCGACAACTGTAACGTCACTTGATCCAACCACAGTCGAAATTGTTCAAACTGTAAACACTTGAAATACACATTTGAAAAATCTAAATTAATGAAAATTTGAAGATAAAACCACACACAAAATGAAGAATACACTATCTTTACAGATCGAGGACACAATATCGAAGCGAACACCTAAATCAACTTATCATAATGAAAACAATGATCTAATCGATCAAGTCGAAAACAAAACTATGCGGAGATAAATCTCACACTTATTCAATAATAAAAACATCAATTAAAATAATATAATTGCTCTCCATAGTGGAGAGTTGAGGAAAAGAAGATTGAAAAAAAAAATTGAGAGAGAAGATGGAGGGGTGCGGCAATAGACAATATTAAATTAGTATTTGAAGAATTAAAATTAAATTTAACAAATTACAGCAAAGTTTCACAGTGAAATATAATTATAGTACTCCCATGCAACTTCTTTTGCCCCAGCAAAACCAATTTATCTGGTAATCATACCTAGACATGAAGTTAAATAAAATTATGAAATGCAAGATATAGATTTGTCTCCAGAAACAAGAGTACATTTTATGTTTAATAAAATATCAGAAAACTCAATTCCTTTTTTTGTTAATAAAAAGAGGGGAGTGTAATTTTTCAATAGAAATCCTGTTTTTTTTAAATGCTTCTACTTTTCCACACTTATAATCTGCCATATTAATTGACTTTAAGAAAATGAGTTATAAGCAACTCCAGTATATTTTTGCAGGATGGAGGGAGTATAGTGATTAAACAGTATCTTATAAATTTATGGACATTGCTTCTTTGCCTTTAAACTTTTTAATTGTATTTTGCAAGTTTAAATATTTTAATTCATTTTAAGTTTTGAGTTTGAACTTGAATATAAGAAATTTTATGTAAAAATACGATATTTAACTTAAAATATATTTATTTAAATATAATGTTTAATTTAACAAATATAATGTATAGATGCAAAAGATACAGTGGATTATGATAACTTAATCACAGATCATATGTTAAAATACCTCCTCTATAAAATAAAATAAAATAAAACAAAATATACTTGGAGCATGTATCTATACCACAGTTAGTTGAGTGCGCATAAACATGAGATTAGTCAATTTCTAAGAAGAGACAAATCATCCATAATATTAATATCTGCACTAACCTAATCAGTGAAACCAAAGACTAGACTCAGGACTAATCAGTATTTTTATGTACAGAAAATACACTACCGCAAGTGGAAGCCAGTTTAAAATGATATTTTTCACTCTTTCATAATAGCATGTCATTAAGAGATTTGTAGCAAATTCGAGTCAATTTTTATAAATTAATGTACAGTACGATTTATAGATTAATTCACCTCCTCAAACCTAGAGTCGGGGCCTTTGGCTGCTATGATTGATATTATTCATTACTAGATTTTGATCTGTATTAAATGTTTTTTCAAATTTAATTTTACTAAACTAAACTGAATTGTACTAAAGACTAAGGTAACAATATAATGAAGACAGTCTTTCATAAGTTATGGAAAGACTAAGGTTTAAACTGCAAATTAGAAAAAATAAAGATGAAACTTTTGTGTTGCATTAATTGGGTCATAAACTTGAAACTACTACACGTTGCATAACTAATATTTAATTTTTTAACTAAAATATTTTAGCTTTATGATAATTATAATTCAATTTCATCTTTGCCTTAATCTTTTTAATAAATTGAACTTTCTATATTACTGTTTTATTTTCTCCTTTACTGCTTTTGCATGCATTTCCTTTTCCTTGCAAACCCAGTTCTCTAGTGCTTATTTTTGCTGAAATGAATTGAACAAAACTGAAAACAAAAGTATGGAAGAATGATAATAATATAATTAAATTAAGATAAATTTCATAAATCAAATTTTGAATGAATTAAAATGTAGATAAACTCCGAACACACGTAAAAGGAAAAAAATAGGAGAACGGGAGGAATGATTTAGTAGACTGAAAAGTGAGGATTTTTCCAATCGTACAAAATTCAAGCAAAACTATATTGAGAATAAATTAGGGATAGCGAGAATTTGCAAGTAATAAATTCGGCACGTATCAAACGTCCGTGAGCAGATTAATGTGCAAGAATTAAAGGTTGCATCCTGTCTGTCTTTTTTTTCTATCTCAATTTACTTTGTCCACTGCACTCATCGACCCATTTTTTTAGTCTTTTTCACACTCCCTCATCCCAACTATTTTTGCACTCTTACTTTTTAACGCTATTCTTCATCACATATTTGAATAAATATATGAACAACAATATTTTCGTATATGATGTTGTTCAATTCGTCGTAACAAGTAGTTTCTAAATATTAACTTATTATTTACCGTTATTATACGTAGGTAGAGATATTAACGGTTAAACGCGTTCCTCAAACAACGTGATAATTCTCTCCCCACAAAAATAGTTAGGACGGAGGGAGTAGATAGAGACAAAGTTTATTTTATCAAACGAGCCCGATAATTTGTTTTGGCGAATGTAACTTAAATATCTTCAGTTTTATATCGAAAAGAATAACACCACACCTGCTAATTAAACTATACATTAATAAACCGATGGAATTTCATGCTAAATTTTCCATAATAGAAAGTACCTTTATTTTTTATAAGGGTTATAATGCAATATAAATAAAATTGTCGGTGGTCATGAAATGTTATCACTCTTCTTACTCTAAATTTTAATGGGTGTTGTGTCTTGTTACACTAACATCACCCCATCATAAATTTGAATAAAAGGAGAGAAAGCAACTAGTTAAAAGTATCAACAAGTTGAAGAGAGGGGTGAATATGATTAACTTTCAACTTGTCTGAAACCACATCCAAACTAGTTTAGATGATGTATTGGCCATAACAAGAGACTCGGACTTACAGTTGGAGTAAGAGGCGGTAAAGTGATTATTTATGCACAAAGAAATCAAATTTCCTCCAAGAAAAATAGCATAATCATAAGTGGAGTGATGGGTCTCCAGACAACAAGTCCAATCAACTTCAGAGAAAACTAAAATAACAAGAGTGCCGAAAGAGAGTCTGAAGGAAAAATCATGATGGAGAGTGCTACAAGAATGATACATGTGATAGCCTGGAAGTGATCCTCGTGTGAAAATTGCAAATACTGGTTGACTTTTCTACAACACATGAAAGATCTGGACAAATAATCGTGAGACATTGAAGAGTGAAATCTCCTACGAGAACCAAAACATGTCTGAACCATAATTAAAACTCACGAATTAAATAACTCTATATTCATCTATATTATAATATAATGTACAACGACAAACTCTAATTAAACCCTAATAAAGTGGTCCTTGCGTGATGCGGCTACCATGTATTTGCAGGCAACCCCTTTCTAAGGGTACCTTTCATATAATGATTTAATTAATAATAAATTGGAGTATCTTTCTTCATTTTCATTTTTTTATTATTGTTTCGAGTTTTTGTTGGTCAGACGGTCCTTCGTGTTAGTGTTCCGTCGCTCTCGAATTTTTAAAAATTCATTATAATGGGATCCATCGAAAATGAAAATCACCCCTTCGTTTATTACAGTGTTTTAATTGATAAATGTTTTATTTCTTAATTCAATCTCACCTAATTGGGTGGTGTATTTTTGGCTCCTAAACCATAGAAAAAGAACTTAATATAGTCTTCACAAAATAAGTTCAAGATTGATCTTGAACCAAAACTATGTGGGACCTTACATGATTCTCTATCAATGTTTGACAGCATTTTCATATAGATATATAAATACCAATATTTTCATACAATGTATGATATTGTTGAATTTTTCGTAACAAGTAGTTTTTAAATATCAAATTTTTATTTGTTGTTAATATACATAGCTAAATATATTAACGGTCAAATATGTTTCTTAAACAACGTTATAATAATTGTTGTGCATATAGTCTATATAGAGCTGGGACAGATGGAGTAACACAGCCAAACACATTTGTCATATGGCCTAAGGCCCTATTGTCTAGAGTTTATTTGGATTTCAGTTCAATTCAGATCAGTATATTTCTATTTATTTCAGTTCAGTATATTTATATTATTCCAGTTCAGTTCAATATATTTATATTATTTTATTTCAGTATATTTATACTTATTTAACTTCAATAACTACAATCAATAAATAATACTAAATCAATTTTACACATAATCACGAGAGGAACATAAGGTAATGCGGTGGCATTCGAGTGCTTGGGCCATATATTAGCAGATTATATAAAAACTTAATGGGTCAAAATTTTGCTGTCGGCCAGACTTAACACAAGAGGCAACTAACTAAAGATTACAAAATTCTGGACTTTGCTGCTGGATACTGTCCTGATTGGTTATTCGCAATTTTTACATATTTTTGCAGAGAGTGATGAAGGCATGTATTTACCAAAGTAGATCTCTCGTCGTGATCCCTGAATCGCGTCCGATCTGCAAGAAAAAGGTCCCGGTGTCCGGAGGGTAAATACTCCGATGCTTAAATTAGTATAAGCATTTTATCCCAGAGTAATAATGATGATTATAAGGTGTACCAAACCTGTGTATTTATAGAGGAGAGAATCCAATATTCTCTAGGGTTTGATCCCTTTTTCCTTGTTTGATTCGTATAATATCTCAGGTATAAATGGTATACATGAGATAGCTTCCTTGTAGGAATATTCATTGTATTTAATTAGGATTGGATCACGCATCCCTTTATGGGCCTCGGATTAGACCTTAGATGCTATCCATGCTCGAAGCTCGCAGGCCTCGAAGGGTCGAAGCCCAAGTATCATCAGTAAGTACTTCAGATGTAACTAGTAGGTGTTTCTTTTATAGCTCGTGTATGCTGCAAAAATAACTTGGTTCTTAGAGTAAAACTCGTAGGTGCTTCAATCTTTGCTTGTAAGGGCTTCAGATGTAACTAGTAGGTGTTTCTTTTATAACTCATGTGTGCTACAAAAACAACTTGGTTTTAAGAGTGCAACTTGTAGGTGCTTCAATCATTGTTGTAAATGCTTTGGATGTAACTAATAGGTGTTTCTTTTATAATTTGTGCGTGCTCTAAATACAACTTGGTGCTTAGAATACAACTCATAGGTGCTTCAATTATTGCTTGTAAGTGCTTCAGATGTAACTAGTAGTTGTTTCTTTTATAACTTGTGTGTTCTACAAAAAATATCTTGGTGGTTAGAGTACAAATCGTATGTGCTTCAATTTTTGCTTGTAAGTGCTTTGGTTGTAACTAGTTGGTGTTTCTTTTATAACTTATGTGTGCAACACAAACAACTTGGTGCTTTGAGTACAACTAGTAGGCGCTTCAATCTTTTCTTATAAGTGCTTCGGATGTAACTAGTAGGAGTTCTTTTTATAATTCGTGTGTGCTACAAAAATAACATGGTGCTTAGAATACCAATCGTAGGTGCTTAAATTGTTGCTTGTAAGTGCTTCAGATGTAATTAGTAGGTTCTTCTTTTATAAATTGTGTGTGCTCCAAAAACAACTTAGTGCTTAGATTACAACTTATAGATGCTTCAATCAACACTTGTAAGTGCTTCAAATGTAAGTTGTAGGTGCTTATTATATAACTTGTGTGTTATAAAAATAAATTGGTGTTTAGAGTAAAACTCGTAGGTATTTCAACCATCATTTGTAAGTGCTTAAAATACTCATAGATATTTCAACTTGGTTTTATGAGAATATAATGAAATTCGGCTTGATTCTGAAACTCTTCATGCTCTCTAACTACTCAAAAACTTTGTTGGTATGCCTGTGTTGTACACAAGGGATAAACATAGCATTCCCTGTCCCTAAATTCTTGGCCATCACGTCTAAAAATGCGATAAGAACTCTCTACTATTCCACACTTGGAGTACAAATATAGCAAGAAGCTCCCACAAAGATCGACAAATGAAAATTCAGCTTCATGCACAAGCCATGGAACTTCCTCCCCAACTCAAGTAATGTCAAATTTCCCCCACAAACACGACCTCGCTCGAAAACATGAAGTCATTAACATCCAAACTGCGTTCCATAGCCATCTTGAAAAGAACAGAAGCCTCGTTTTCCTCCCCCATCTCCACATACTCGTAAATCATCCCAATTCATGACACTATGTTCCTTTCTTGCATTTCAGCGAACATCTTCAAGGTAGGTATAAGCTCCCCACAATTCGTATGTATATCAACTAAAGAACTCTGAACAAACACATTCAAATCCAACACATTCTTCACAAGAGAGGCGATGCATTGGCATCCCAACATCACACCTACTCATGTGGGCGCACTCCTTGGCGACACACGGCATGATCCTGTTATCGACGTGACGCTATAGAGAAACATGGTGCGGAATTAGGAGAGGGCTCAGCATGATAGTTTTCTCGCCGGAGCTTAGCATCGTGCAGAACCTACAAGAGATCTTCTTGGCACAGCCTATCGGGCCATCGCCATCTCTGAACAACTTATTTAGGTCAATACGTGGAGTGTTCACATGTGGAAGAAGAGATTTTTTCTCCCAAATTTAGAACAAGATCCGGACTTGGTGTTAAAGACCCGATTTGAAGTGTTATAATCCGAAATAAAGATCCGCGAATATAATTTCTCCAGCCTTTAAAGTGATCACTACAACCATTAGATTAAATCATCAAAGAGCTCAAATTTGGTCACATATACTCATGGTCTCACACAAATAGGTTGACTCACCTGAATCCTCCCCTATATACATATACATATACATATACAAACACACAAACACAGACATATCTATATAAAAGAATACCACAATAATATCTCTGTCTAAGTGAGTCACCATCGTAAAACCTGAATTATATTTGGAATTATAAAAAATCCTTAAGAATGCACCCTATTATCAGTATTACGTATTGTTATTGGAAATTGTTTTTAAAATTTTCATTTAGTATCAATATAAAAATAATACATCAACTCTTTTGTAATTTCATTATAAACAATATTAATATTATTTTAATTCAAATTAAAATAATTTTTTTTTAATATGGGTCAATATTAAATTAGTCCAATATACACATTGAAGAATAAAAACCATTCCTTATATATTTTAAAAATAAAAATCCTTCAAAATTCATATTCACTTCTTTCCTTATATTCATAAACTAAGAAATTAGCCTAAAAGACCCATATACCTATAACCTATAAACCCTAACATATAAGCAAAGGTAGCCTTCTCCTTCAATAAAACACAAGAATTTCTCCTTTAATAAAAATAAAGTAAAAACTGCGCCTCTTCACCAGATGACTGTCACTCGGCTCCACCACTCGCTCGTCTTTCTTCCGCCGACTAAGCTGCCTCAACGCTTACGTCACCGCAGTTTCACCAGACATGTCGCTTCTTTGCTGCTCGTAGGCCACTTCTCCACCTTACCCCTACTCCACCAGTCACACTATGTCGTTGCCTCGTTCCGTTGGTAATGCACCACTCAAGCCATACCGCTCCCCCGACTTATCGCTGCTCTATAGCTCATGCCACGCCGCTCCTCCACCTCTCTGACGTCCTAGTGTTCATGGCGCAGTTCATTGATAGTTTGCATAAAGAAACCAATTTACTATCTTTTACATAAATAAATTCAAGTAAAGATGAGATTAAAGGAGGCAATTGAAACCCTCCACTATATGAATATTTATTATGTGTTTGCAATATTTTATTATAGAATTAAATTTGATACATCTAGATGTATTTTTTTCTTTAAAAAAATAAAAAAATAAAATTCTCATATATTCTTAATATTTAAGTGTGATAACCAAGTATATTTTCAAATCTAATCAATTTTTTTTTATTTCCTGTAATATTTTTGTAAATCAACAGTTTAAAGCACCTTCAATTATCAATTACATATTCAAAACTCTGAAGCGTTTTGGCATTTTCCAAATTCACGTTTACAAAAGTATCATAATCTTTGGTGGTTCTATCATCACTTGCTTGAAACCAAAGTTGATCAGTATACCCTTTCTCAATCCTCCTCTCTGCGGTCACTACATATAAAAATTGCAACATTGTATGAGCCAATGAATTATGTTCTTGTACGAAAATTTTTCCAATTTCGAAGGTTAAATCATTAGGTGGATTTACATACACGAAGCCATCTGACTTAAAATTTCTTTTCCAGGCTAAAGGTGAGCTCGAGGTTGAGAAAACCAATGCCATCAGAATGGAAATCATGATAATTGATGAGCGGGAATTCATACTAACTCTTACGGTGATTTTTTTAGATGGTCACAATAAAGTTCATTGTATTTAAAGGTTCGAGACGTGAACTCTTGTTTAGAATGTTTTCCCATGCTTGGTAGGTAGATGGATGTTTATTTTAATTGAAAATCTACAATTTGCTATTAAATAAATTAATCATTGTAAAATTGTATATCATTAAAGAAGATTTTGAAGATGTGATTTTTATCCTCTAAACAAATTTACTATTAATTTCCCCTCATTCAATATAAATACAGGGCTTTAAGTAACAAACTTGAAACATGTTTTCAATTTTATTATCCATATTGTCCAAAATACCTCTTGTGGTACGCAAAACTCCATGTATTCAATTATGACATACGAATTCAACCATTTAACCCCATTTGATTGTAGCTACATTGAACGATATTCAACATTTGTTGGAGAATGAGCAATAATGCGTATATTTTTCCCAGTTCATGATATCAACGAAAAATAAAAATATATATTATGAACATCTCCAAACGAGTGAAAAAATATGAAATCAAACGTTTTTATCATTTAGTTTAAATCAGAAAAGGTATATATTTATCTTTGGTTTAGTTTTACTAACCCTACAAGAAAACTCAATATATTATTTTAGACTTTTTACCTCGGTTATTAGAAAAATGAAGTAAAAACCTTATTTACCTTGGTTTAAAAAGCCAAGGTAAAATATATAATTTTAAAACTGAGGCTACAAGTCTGAAAAATCTAAGTAAAAAAATGTGACAGACGAGTGATCGATGTCGGCCTAACCGATATCGTAACAAAAGGTTGACCCACACTAGTAATATTTTTGATTTCTAATATTTTTTAATTAAAAAATTGAGTCAACTGATGTCGGTCACCTGTACTAGTCGGTTTCAATTGAACAGGTAGCTGGTGCGACATTGGTAGCGGTTAAGGTTGAACGAACAAAGAAACTAACTTTAACCGCAGTTTTGATTGATTTATAGCGAAACTGATGTCAATAGTGATTTCGATTAAACAAGCAGTAGGTGCGGTGTCAGTAGCCACTGATTTGGGCCGAATTCCAATTTTGGCTAGTTTCTTTAAAAAGTAATATTTTAGGTCTTCTATATCAAAAATAATATATATGCACCATATAAATAATAATATTCACTTATTTACATTCACCCTATGTATTTTATATTTTCTTATTACTTTTATTATTATTATTTCACTTATCACTATATTAATTTATAAATAACTAAGAGGTTATTTTCTATATATAAAAAATAAGTAAGGTTTGACTCTATATATAATCAGCGATCTATCCTTTCCTGACTTTTCATAGGTAAACACTAATAACTAAAGTTTGACCCAAACTGATCAAGGATCAACTCTTAATTGACTTTGCATATATAAATACTAAGTTTAGAATGCCTTCCTTCAACCAATAAACTGGCAACCCTTACTGGATTTCTATATGTAAAAACTAATTGAAACTTTTAACTTACTAATGAATGGTCAATATTTACTTGAATTTTTATACGTGAACACTAACAAAAATATTTGACTTTAACTAATGAATTTTCAACCCTCTCTTGACCTTCCATACATTAACACTATTAAAATGTCTGACTTTTACTAATTAACGGTCAACCCCTTACTTTCCATACAAACACTAATGATAAGGTTACATCTTAACAAATGAACGTTCAGCCCTTACTTGACTTTCAATATATAAACACTAATAGTAAGGTTCAACCTTAACAAATTAACGATTAACCCTTAGTTGGCTTTCCATGCACAATTACTAATGAAAAGATTTCACTTTTACTAACAAAAGGTTAACCCTTACTTGACTTTCTATATATAAACAATAACAAAATAGGTCCGACCATAACAAATAAACAGTCAACCATTATTTAAGTTTCCATGTGTAAACAATGATCAAATGGTTTCATTTTACTAACCAATGATCAATTTTTACTTGACTTTCTGTATATTTTAACTATTAAAACGTTTTACTTCAACTAATAAACAGCTAACCCTTATATATAAACACTTTTAAAAGGTTTTACCTTAATTAAAAAATGGACAATCCTTTCTTGACTTTCTACATGTAAAAAGTAATCAAAGCTTTTAACTCTAACTAATGAACGGTCAATCTTTACTTTAACTTCTATATATAAATAACAATAAAATGTGTGACCTCAACTAATCAACGGTCTACCATCACTTAAGTTTCAACATATAAACACTAATACAAATGTGTCTTTCACTAACTAACGGTCAACCCCTTAATTGACTTTCCATGTATAAACACTAATAATAAGATGCATCCTAAACAAATGAACGGTCAGCCCTTTTATTGACTTTTCATATATAAACACTAATTCAAAGGTTTCACTTTTACTAACGGACAACCCTTATTTAAATCTTTTATATATTAGCACTTGAAAATGTTTCACTTCAACTAATGAATGGTCAACTCGTAAAATTGTCAACTTTTGATTGAATCTTAATGTAAACACTAATGAAAAAAGTTTGACTTTAATTTATCAACGGCCAACCCTCCCTACAAGACATATATATGTATACATATATATATATATATACAAACACACACACACACACACACATATATATATATATATATATATATATATCACAATAACACAAAAATGTCTCTCTCTA
>JAULKJ010306513.1:0-11225 GCA_032355405.1 Rubia balearica | reverse complement strand
TTATTTAATATTTTTATATTTAGGTAAGAATAACAAAAATCATGTATTTTGGAGCAATGGATAATGGGAAAACACAATTTCTGGCCAGAGTGTAATTTTTCAAAATTGTGTACAAGTAATCAATGTTGACTTTCGAGGCTCTTATGTTCACCCATACATGCTCAAATTGCAAAGTTGCAATCGTATATTATTCAATTGAATTTCACTGTCACCAATTTCGTGATTCGATAATTCCAAATTTCTTGGAGGGATCTAAGTGCAAAAGGTAAAAATTTTACTCATAATTCCAAATTGAAATCCACTCAAACGTGATGCTTCTCTATACACCCCCATTTTATTTTCCAATTCCATAACATTATTTTTATCATTGATCGGGTACAAGAACATGTCTGTAATCTTTTTCGATTTCTCTTTCTTACTTCTATGTAACCAACTGCAAGTTACTAAAGAACATGTACTAGCGTTTTCCCACATTTCAACAAAAAAAATATTTATTTAATATTTCTATATCAATGTAAGAATAAAATAATTATGTAGTTTGGAGCAATAGATAATGGGCAAAGTCTTGGAAAAGACCGTCTTTCCATATGCATATGGAAAGACGTGGTTGAATTAGAATTATAGAAAGACAAAAGGTTATAGTTGCAACATTAAAATTTTATTATGCAACTTGCAGTAGTTATAAGTTTATGACCCGATTAATGCAACCCAAAATTTTTATATTGATTTATTCTAATTTGCAATTTAAATCTTGATATTTCCATAACTTATGAAAAGACCGTATTTCAAGAGATGGACCCATGAACATATACTTATTTCTACTAATGTGGAAGTTATCGTTATGATGGAAGTTTTACATTAGTAAAAAATTAGTCAAGAAAGTTGGTGTCATAAAAAGTGAAGCAAGAATTGATTACATGAAATCAAATTTATTGTGTCATTTGTATATGATTATAGTTAAATGTTTGCATCTAATCATAAATGTTTGTTTTTATTAAAAAAAATAACTTATTCATAATTCAAATCATTTAGTCCATGTTCTCCAAAACTTATATGCATTTCAGATCAGTTTGGTTTAGTATAAATTTAATTTGGGTTAAATAACTTAATTTCCTCATACAATGCTATTTCTAGACACACATAGTTTTAGTTCAATTCAGTTCAGATAAATAAGATTAGATCAGATAAACAAACGATAATTAGAATGTACAAATGAAAGTAATATTTGATCGAGAATCAACTTGAATTTAATCAAGTAGCATAATCTAATATAGAATGAACCAAATATACATGAATCCAATATTAAGCATAATTTTTTAAAAATTAACTAATATGATCAAACCCAATAACAAATCAACTCGTCCAAATAATGACATGGCATTAACCCGACCCGAAAAGAACCTGATCCGAAAAGAACCCGATTCAATCCAACCCGACCCGTTCTTATCTGAGCAAAAAATTTAAATGACAATAACCCGATACGACAATACACCGACACGACCCGATGAAAACAACTGACCCGTTTCAATTTGACCTAACAGAAACCCGACCGATCTAACCCGACACGAGAGAAAAATCCAACACGTATAAACCCGACACGACCTAACCCGACACGACCCGACAACTAAAAATTGACACGTTTTTAAACCCGACCTGTTTTAACCGAACCGTTTCCAACCCAACACGAACATTATTACTACATGCGACAGGTGCGGTATGTACTTTAAGACCTGGCCAAACTGGTTGGCCACCGTTGCCCTGGAGGTATTTTCTTTATTGTCTTTTTTATCCCTATAAATATTATACAATTTCACAATTCATTTTGTCTTTTATTAACTGCATAGCATTATCACTAAATTACTAATGATGCACCTTAAATTTGATGATGAATGAAATAAAGCTTTTGTTTATTGGAAAAAGTAAAAGAAGAGAATGAAAAACATGAGCAGGAAAATATTTGTGATGCTTCCCTCTACTTATCTTGATTTGAAATGCAATAGATATGAATGGTATGTACACTAGTTCAAAAAAAAAAGATTTATTAGATAGAAGTTCAAACCAGCCTGACTAACCTAAATTTAAAATCCGACTCAGACAATCCGGACCCAACACTTGACCTGACTAGGGGAGTAAACGAATCGAATTGTTCGTAAAAAACTCACCATCAGCTCGAGCCGAGCTCGTATAGTATTCGAGGTTGACCTCAACTAATAATGTTTGTTAAACATATTAAAATTATCAAGCCATCATAATATATATTTAATGTATTTTTATTAAATATATTATTTTATGATATATACAAAATATACAAAATATTTAATCATGTCTCAAGTTTATTTTTTTGTTTTTTTGAAATATTTTTTTTAAATCATGTCTCATGTTCAAACACGAATTTAAGTCAAATTAGTTTCACTCGAGCTCGAGCTCGAACCAAGATTTTACAACCCCGAGCTAGAAGAAGAATAACAGAGGAATAAAAGGCTAAACGACTGACCTTTGTTTTCTTTTTCATTTTTTTTTGAAGATTTCATACAATCAACTAAATTACATATAAACATCATACTCTACCGATATAACTAATCTAGGAGACACGACCATTTGAATTTGTTGAAACTCAATGAAGCCTTGAAACTCCATCCATTTGAATAGTTGGGACACCCTCCAAAGAACACCCACATGTTGCACTACCATCAACCACCACCACAATCACACCTTCATGAACCACTTGCAGTCTGAGAAATCACAGCAGGGACCACCGACATGGTCCCCCATCGCTAGGTAATCCCTAGCAAAAAAAAAATCTAATATTCACAATTCTTGCTAGAGGTGACTAGAACCTTAGACTTCTTTATTGTAGAGACGGTGGATTAACCACTGAACCAAGGCTCACATCACAATGATTAAATAAATAATGACTTACTAGACAATGGTTCAATAAATCAATACATTTTAACCTATTGGATCATATAAATTAATCCATGGGTTACCCATTTAATGATTCAGTCCATTTTTTATCCAACCCATTATGACACATTAATAAATGGGTTTATTGGATAATAACCCATTGGATAGTAGGTCAAATGGGTTGGATAATGGTTGATCAAAATCACCTGTTTGACGGTCCTATTCGTTATGTGGTGGAGGAGGTAATTGAGTTTTGTATTGAATATTTGAAAGAAGTGGATTCTGTGATTCCAAAATTTAAACACAATGGACGGTTAGCTAGCCAGAGGGTTAGGCTGGGTAACCTTGTAAAACCTAGTACTGAATATATATGCTATGTGCACCTTTACGTACTTCGGAATCACGAGGACGTTGTACCTTATATCGAGTTCCACGTGGACATGATAAGATTGATGCATCCAAAGCTCAATGAAGCACAAGTTCTGTAACAACACACCAGTACTTTTGCTTCATAGTTAAGAGGTCATGTCGAGATTGGTAATCATCCTGGTACAATCATCATACTTTATGAAAATATCCAATATTTGATCGATGCCATAGAAAATACATAGATGGTATATGGTAATAAATATTGGAAATGAACATGGAATAGATGTAGAGCTACCTCAATTCCATGTTCATTTCCAATATTTATTACCTCAATTCCATGTTCATTTCTACCTCAATAAATATTGGAAATGAACATGGAATAGAAAAATGAACATGGAATAAATATTTTGTTACATCGCTACTTAAAAAAGTCTTCGAACCCAACTTGAAGACGATGTCGCATTGTTCTTGCATAACCAATTGGTTTTGCCGACTAGTTGGCGATGTTGCACACATGCCGGCCAAGTCAATTTCTGGTCTGAGAGTAACGTGGGATGCCCTGCCAACAAAAAATATTAACTGAGCCGACTTTTAATTGAATTTCAAAAATAATGGTCAACGGTGCTGGTTCTAGATGATGTGCCCCAATTGAGGTGGATGATTTTTTTATTATTTAAATTCATGTAATTTTCTTATTTATTTTCTAATTAGTTTATTAAATATATCATCGACCAATGCAGATCCCTTGTGATTTGGATGAGGATCGTCGCCCCCTGAACAATAACAAGGAGGTCAGTCCATGGAAATTTATCGAAACTATCACCAAGACAAACTTTGAGGATGTTCCGATTTTGGTGAGACCTCCCTGTCACACATGTATTTCATTTTCAATAAACTTTTTCTATATGTTACTTTCATATTTACTAAATGGGGTTTTTGGTTTATAAATCAGTACGTCCCAGCCCATATATTAGAGGTCCTACTGTCGTACAAGTTGCAGGTTGTGCTGCAGTTTAACGGAAGAGAGTATGACATGCACTACTTAGGCAACCGCAAGTTGAACACCCTGAACCTAAAGGGGTTTACTAGGTTTCTTGAAGAAGAGGAAATCAATATTGGGGACACACGATTATTCGAGACGTTATATGGTGTTGGGCCCATTATTTATCATGTCACCGTTCTTCCACGTCGATTTTAGTTTTCCTGCCCTAATTTCAACAATTGTTTAAAACTATTTTATTCAAATTTGTAATAATATTAATTTGCATACATTTAATGTTCAGTCTAAAAACTTTTCAATTAAATTTTATTTCAATATTTTATACACCGTATGCAAAATACGTAACATGAAATAATAATAAACCTCGGAAGGGCCATTTCAAAAATAAAACCAGAATTAGACACCAGTCATCATAAAATCAAAATCAAAATCCTGGAGGGCTCTATTATCTTCCAACTATTTCATAATCTCCCTCTTCAGTTTATTTGATCTCACCTCCGGAGTAATTGCTACCCGCATGACTGGATCGTTCACCAAACCTAGAACAACATCAGCATATTTTAAACAATGTATATGTCACTGATTTAATGGGCCAAAAACAACATGAGCATCATAAATGTCCGATCTAAATGTCCACAAACAACATGAGCGAAAATGACCGCCTCATTAATAATGAAACTTTTCACAGTGAACATAAAATATTAAAATTCCACGAGTTTTTACGGCTGAACATCGTATACTCTTAAGTAATAGTTTACAATTTGCTCTAGACCTCGCACTAATTGGCCCACAATAGAAATAGCAGTGTTGCTAAAGACTGAGAAAAAATAAATAACTAACGAAGAAATGTAAATGCGACATTGGGCTATCATGATTTTGTCATCCAATGATCAGGCCCGAAGATATTTTAGGTTTGGATCGCTTGTCTATTTCGTCCCATGCATTAGCACATGCAAAGTCACATGATAGTTGGTCTTTTTTCATATCGGTCGATGGTTTTGCGACGTCCGCTATTGTCGATTAGTTTCGATCCGGGCTCAGGCTCAAATATTTGATATTTGGGCCCAAGCATATGTGTGGGACAAAATATGCGCTCTGCGACGTCGCACTAAGATCTCTCTTTCTTTCTTTCCATACAACATTTCATGCGACATCGCACATTTCATAAAACAACTGCGTTCCACCTCGGTAATAAAACCCGACCAATGACCAACCCTTTCTCATTCGCAACCGACGACGTCACACGTACGTGAACCAAGGTAAGTCCTTTCCTTAAATTTCATACTGGTTTTTTAGCTTTGAGGTGCTTCTTCAGTTCCTCATAACATGATTTTACAATATTCACAATGCATGAGGTGTTGTGCTTTTATATTTTTGGTTTATTCAATTTGGTTTAGGACCTGTTCACAAATTCTTGGCTAGGGCTAGGTTTTAGGAAACTATTATGGCACTCAATATTTATAATTATTTATGGCTCATTACTTGATCGTGTTTGGAAGTTGATGTTAGTTCATATTATATGTGATTTAGGTCCATTCGTGTCCCAGTTGCACAGTATTTCAGCAGAACCGACGTGTAGGTCCGGCGTTGCAAATTCGTACACATGAATATTTGACTTCGCATGAACCACATCAGTTAAGCCAATATATCTGTGAAATAAAAACAAGTTTGGCCTTTACCCAAGCATGAGTTGTTCATTGTTGAACTAATTGTTCCAAGCTCTCGTTTTCCACAGATGGCTCGAATGAAGCAGGAAACCAAGAGGTCAAGGGAAAAACCTTCCGAAGAAGGTCCATCGCGCACCAAGAAGATGAAAACAACGTTCACCCCTCCACGGCCAACGTGGGACAATATACTTTTTTAAAATGATGAGGCACAGAAGCATTTCAAAATTATTTGGGGCTGCAGGATAAAGAAGGTCACGGTGATGAAGCCCGATGATGTGGTGCGAATCCATCTGGATGTTTATCTCGTACCATTCAAACCATCGGGAACAGAAGGTTTGATATGTTTGGACAGACCGACATATGATACAGAGGTCAAGAAGTTCTACGCTAATTTCACTCAGCCTTCTACAGATATCTACATAATAAGAGTGATCGAGGTGGACGTGGAGATGACAACGGAGTTCATCAATCAAGTGATTGGTTGCACAATCAATGCGAAAGATCACCCGGAGGTTGAGCTTCTAGGCTTGTACTTCCAGGAAAATTGGCCTCCGCTGGTCGCCAAGAAAGACCGATCCTGGACGCATGACCCCAACCGAGTGGTGGAGAATTACTTCAAAATTAAAGTGGGTAATGGGCTAATCTAACCAAGGTGGATTAGGATTGATGTCCTTAATCTTGAGGAAAGGATGGTGTACAGTATAATTGTACAAATTCTTATCCTGGTCGGACATCCTTTGGAGTGCACTATCAACGGGGCTATTATGACTACACCTTTGCGGAGAAGAAGGTAGTAAATCGTGGGTACACCATCATCTAGGAGATGCACCAAGTGGCCATCGCAAGGAAGATTCGGACACTGCCCTATGGTAACATCATCACCGCCATTCTGGAGAAGAAGAAGGTTCCGATCAAATTGAAGGCTAAGATCTAACCGAATTACTATAATGCAAACTACTTCAGGCAGAAGCATTAGAATTGGGAGGTGGGCACATGGATTGATCACAGCATCCCCACGGGAAATCAGGAAGTGCCACTGACAACCGGGACCAAGGCAACTCCATCAGCTTCCACAGCAGAGAATCCTGCCACCACCAGTATTCCTGCACCCCGATCGAGCATTAAAGTTTATAGGTTTTATGGTTATTACAAAATATTCATTATTTACGTGTCATAATATTTATTTCATTTAACTTATTGTTTCCCAATATGCCTTAAACATAGCTCCTGGGGCATCCTCGTGAAGGATGTAGCCGAGACCAAGGCCTTGGCACAATGCACAAACTGCACTGTGCAGAAGATTTTGGATGAATTGGAAGAGCTGAAGTCTATGATTTTTGGTGGGATCAATGCACCTAGGGATGAGGTGTCTGGGGATGACGAGGATGGTGTAAGAATGAAAGATAATGAAGAAGGGTTTGGCGACGATGATATCGATTCTTCCACCAAAGTGTTGGATGGAAATAGTTTATCGGCAGATGAGATCCCAATCCCGTCACCACCCCCATTGATTGCCATGAATGTTATTTTGTCGTACATGATGATAACTTTTTCTTTGGATTTTATTGGGATGTTTTGTCTTTTGCTTGATAACTTTTAATTGGTGGGACGTTTCATGGTAGTAATATTAGTCTTTCCAATTTAGTTTCGTTATATTTGAGATTGGATTTTGTAAACTTGGGATGGGACCTTTTCAGGGTACATTCCAAGTTCTGGCTGTATTGATTATCAATTGTGAATTTATTAGCTATGATGAAGAAGTCCGAATTCGCACATCATTCACACACATGATGTCGAGTTAACCGACATGTTACCGACTAAGTTGTGATGCCACGTAATTTAAATGATTTAATTGGATTTAGGCATTGGTTTGGAGCGACGAGCATGTACGAAATCGCTAGTCCGAATACGTGACGTTGCATTGATGTCGAGATAAATTTGGTGCACCCGACCATGTTTATAAAGTCGCTCAACTAGAAATTGACTATTGCTGCTAAGGTATACCCATGTTGCCGACATCGCAACTACGTCGGTCATAGTTATTACTCCGTATTTGTAAATTATTTACCAGGGTTATCACAGAATAGCGGTTAAAAAGCTATTATTTACCTTGGTTATTTTTTAACAAAGGTCAAAAATATTATTTACTTAAAAAAATAACCAAGGTAAAAGAACCTTTTACCTAAAAAAATTGAGGTAAAATGGGTGAAGTTATAGGTCTAGTTTCTTGTAGTGAGTGTTTCTGGTGGGCTTCTATATCCTTGACGTAGTGCACGATGGTGGTGCACTCTCAATTTTATTGGGGAGTCCTTTTCTTAAAATGTCAAGTACAAAGATACATGTTCATTTGGGAACACTAACCCTAGATGATGACATTCATAAGGTGGGGTTTGATATTTATAAATCTAAGCATGATTAACCTAGTCCCTCTCTTGTGTGCAAGGGCATAACTTTGTGTGATGAACTTGATCAATGTGAAAACTCATGCATTATTGGTAATGATGATTAACTTGATGAAGCTCTTGATAATATTGATGAAAATAGCCTACATGATGAGATTTTTGATGAATACGTGAGTGATTAAATAAATCCTACCCTGCGCTTCAATTGTGATGATCATGTCGATGAGACTTATGTTTTGCATGATGTTAGTGATGACTTGTCTATCTTGGATTATTTTTCTATGCTCACTAACATGCAGCAGTTATTAGAGAGTGAAGAGGACATAAAAATCCTTGAACACCTCCTAAACCCAAGGAAATAGCTAAGGACTCGACATTGGCTAGGGATGGATATTCACTCTCTATGGCGAACAAAGCGCTTAAAGGTAAGGATGACACTTTGTGAAGACCTCTCCACAATGATGTCATTGTGGGTGGAGTTTCCAACGGAGACTCCGGAGACCTAACCGTAGGTTTTTTATTATTATTAAAATGCATGAAAAAATAAGTCGTGAGGATGAAAATAAAAGTACGGTGCTCTTTCTTGCTTTGTTTTTTGTATCTTTCCGTAGATATCTTTTTAGCTTTATGTGTGACAAATGATCTTGGGATCAAACTATTTTTTATTGAAAATTTTATGTTCGGATATCGTTCTTTTTGGTTGTAAGGAAATAGAACTTGTAGGGTAAAAAACAAATTCGGAAAAAGGAAAGAACTAGGAAAAAGGGATCATGTTCACAGGCAGCCTTGTGCCAGACCCCTTCAGCACGAGGCATGCCTCGTGATAAGATATCAAAAACATCATTTATTATTATTTTAATATTTTAATATTTTTAGAAAGTCAACATTATACTCTATTTTCCCATTGGGTTTTTTAATGAGATAATGTGATCCTTTTATTTTTATTATTATTAATGAAGTCATAAACTCAGTCATGTTGATTTAGAAGAGTTTTGGTAATATTTTAATTAGTGTTTAGAATATTCAATTTTACTTTGATTAGAATTAGATTTGGTAAGATTAGATAAAATAATATTTTTCAAGACTGCTTACGAAGTGAAGACAGCCGAGACGATTGTTTTTTGGAATGGAATACGAGATTACAAGATTGCATGGATTGTTGCATGATCCATTATTAATATTATCACGTCAGAATAAGGAATAGCATGGCCAGCATGTATCTTTGCTTACCTTCAGTATGATCCTTGAAGAATAGCATGGTCATTAGATTGCTTCTGGGTATTATGGTTAGCACAACCATAATTATGGAATAGAATAGGTAATCAACATATACACGGCCAGCTTAAAAAGATTATTACTTGGTAAGTAAGGTCACGGCTAGGTCTATGAATATATGCACGGCCAGATTTAGATTAGGATATATTTGATTTTTGGCATTTTAGTTAGATATGGTTTTAGCTTCTTAAAATTGCCATAAAATTTGATTCAGTTTCTACTTGTGATTAGGGTTTTGATGAGCTTGAAATTCTCCTCCATTTAAAGAGAGGAGCAGCAGAGATTTTACACAACACAATTATATCAATCAAATTCAGACTTTTGAGAAATTCTCATTATCTTTATTGTTGCTTAAACCTGCGGGCTATTTAAGTTATCAATAAACCACTTATATTCGTACCCTGTGGACTAGACGTTTATAAATAAACCTTTTAAGTGTACCCTGCGGGCTAGGCGCTGCTTCTCGAGCAACTTAGGTGGTTTGGGTGTGAATTCCACTTCGGTTAAAGTACCAATTTTCCGTGATCCAGAGTCTTTGTAAGGAGATTCACATCAGTTGGTATCAGAGCAAAGCAAAAGATCCTGGTGACATCAAATCACGATTTTCAGTTTCTGTTGCATTTATTTTCGAAAATTGAACAAAAAAAAATTCATGTGTTTGCTAACTATTTTGTTTGATCTTTCTTACCAGAAAGGTTGAATCTTTAAGTCAAAGGATGTTGAGGGGTCCGAGAGTTAGAATACTTCGGTATTACTATCCGCCTTCGCCTTCTTCAATTGAGTCAGGAGGACGTTGAAAGGTCTGAGCGTTAACAAGTATTATCCGCCTTCACCTCTCGGTCAGTTTCGTAGAATTAGGTTGCTTAAACAGTTTTATTTGGTTGCAATATTTTTCGTCAACTCTTCTGAGATATATTGCATGCTTATAATCCTACTTGTTTTCTTTTTCATTTTTTGATTCCGTGATCTTGAATTGTTGTTTGATTCTTGTTCACACGTAAAAACAAAAAACAAAAAAAAGAGTCTTTTGTGTCATTTTCCATATAAATTGTGTCATATATAAGATCCTTACGATCTTGATTACCTGGAAGTTCACTTGAATAGAGAGAAAGTTTTCACAGTTTCATGTTCCAAGTTTGTATAGGCTTAAAAATTGTTCGAAAACTTTTTAAAAAATCAAAACAAAGGGTTTAGAATCCGTGTATTTCAGATCGAAAAGTTAGGGTTTGAAAAATTCGGATTTGGTGCTATTTCGTAATTTTCAAAAAGTTTGGGGGCTGTTTTGCAAACTCTAAAATTTTTGGAAATTTTGCACGGCCAAATATTTGGAAATTTTAGATTCTGAATTTGGTATTACCATTATGATTTAGTTGATCGAGATTTATAGAGAAAAAGGAAAGAAAAGAGAGAAAAGAAAAAGGAAATTCCGATTCGAAAAAGAAAAAGGAAAGAGCAAATCATTGTGAGCAAAGGAGAAGTTGATTTATATAAATATAAGGCTTCGGGTGCAGAAATAATTCATCTTGATCCATAAGTAGTCATATACTTTGGGTTTCTTGAAAAAATTAGGGTTATACTTCTTAATCCTAGTTGATTTTAGGAATTCGT
>JAULKJ010306504.1:0-11226 GCA_032355405.1 Rubia balearica | reverse complement strand
ACTAATTATAGTGAAAAGCCCTCAATCCATGGCACGGGCAACTCATTCCACTCACCTACTCAACCACCATCCGCCTCGATGCAAAGATTCGGAAGTATGGGAAACGTCCGGTCAGCACCACCAAACGGTTCCTTTGCATCAAATTCCAGGCGCACAGCATCATGGAGTGAAGGTAGTTTTCAGGGAACCAGCTTCAGTCCCGAAAGTGCCAACAACCGGGTCAGACCTTTAGGAGAGGTATTAAGGATGCCCATGTCAGCACCACATTCCCCTGGCAGTGGTTCGTTGTTGCAACCCCCACTACCCGACGAGCTTCACGAAGTTGAACTCTGACATGTAGTGAAGATGTAAATACGGAGTTTTGCACGCCAACATCGCGGAATTGGCTGGCTTCGACAGGAAGAAGTTATGGTAATGATGACCAAATGGAGTATGGAAGGTTTCTCGCTCCCTTTCCCTTTTAAATCTCGTATCGTCGTCGTCCTTGTATGTGAAAAGCGTTTTGTTAATGAGCTATTTTACAATAGTAGTTTAGACACAGTCGGTTAAATGGTGAAAATTTGCATCTGTCTGTAGGAGGGGCTCTGGCGTTCTTACACATAATATCTCACTGTACAGTTCATTTGTTCATTTATTTAAGAATGTCCCTTTGAAGGAGTAAGAAGTGTACTTCTCGAGTGGGAAAAAAGGGTCGATTAGAAGTTGCATTATGACAGATAAGACGCTGTTTTTTTGTTTATCATTTATTAGAGTGTTTCAGGATATGAATCATTGAAACGAGTTGCTACACGCTTTACTTTTGTTTCTATTTTGTTTAAAACTAGTGGGTATTTTTGGTTTTTTTCTTTAAGCCTGGTTTTTCCGTTTGCTTAGCAACACGCTTTCCATTCAGTTGCGAAAATATATGCAAATGAAGAGTGGAATTTGCTCTCACATGTGCAAATGAAGAGAGGAATTTTCTCACTTGTGAATTCTGAAAGGATTACACTTTACAGAGCTGTTCGGATACTTAAATATAAATGTCATATTCGAGGTCCGCCTAGCGTAATACTCAAATAACAACATATTTTAGCAGAAAAAAAATGTTACGCATGTATACTCCCTCCGTCCCACCATTAATTACTTGATTTGAATTTTGGAAATTAATTGCATCAATTTTTAACTATTAATATTTTTATTTATGTGTGTAAAAAAATTTCAGAAAAATTATAATATAATGTTATGATAAATCCAACGAAACATAATATAATAATAATAGAATTTAATGATTGAAATTGATTTAGTTTGATTTTCAAGTCAAATTAACCATTCAATGGTGGGACACAGGGAGTAGATATTGTGGTAGGAAAAATGTTGCCATATGTTAACATAAAAATTACAGTTAACCCATAATTCGAGTCAAAATAGTTTAAACAACATACTTTTGATGAAACCCTCAAAGGTTAAAGAGTAGATTTGTAGACTACTGTTAGTTTGAACATTTCAGAATAGACCGGCATATCTTGAAGGTCTAAACTGATTCGGGTTAGAGATCTTCACGCCCTAATGAGATAGAAATGTCAAGCCTCACATGTGTCACTTTGACAATTTGGGTCGAGACACATGCTTGATACTTCTGTCGGATGGGTTGAGGTCAAGACTGCAAGACGTAATCATAGTATAGGTGGACCACTTCATTCTTCGTAACACCTCCATTTTGCCACCAAGGCAAACATAGCAATGCATTATTGACCAGGCGCAATTCAGGATCCCACCCCTGAACAATTTATATATTCTTAAATCTATATATACCAGGTTAGATATGAGCAACTCTTTCCACACCATGTTGGTGTTGGCATGAAGTTCAAATGGGAGGCTCCCACTTTATGTGACCCAATTAGGACTCTAATCCCACTTTGTAATATGTAGCATTCCCCACATATTTTTCTCTAGTTTATCAATTTACAATAGATTAACTAGCAATGTTGATTGCGCACACAACCGACCATAATAGTAACCCGAAATATATAATTTAAGGAGAAGGATCCTTGCTTTTGGAGCATCTTTCCATTTCTTGTAACAAACTAAGATTTAACAGCTTCATGATTTTTCATATGGAAGGTCTAGGGAACCTAATATAACTCCCTCCACCTAGGGTGGTTTCAAATTAAAAAAAAAGTATCATGTGTAAGTGCTTCAAATGTATACGTGTTCATGTGCTATGAGAACAACTTGTCATTTAGAGTACAGCTCGTAAATGCTTCAAGCATCACCCGTAAGTACTTCAAATGTACTTCGTAGGTGCTTCTATCCTATGGAAACAACATGGTACTTAGAGCACAACTTGTAGGTGCTTCAAGCATCATTTGTAAGTGCTCAAAATGTAACTCGTAGGTACTTATGTGCTAAGAAAATAATTTGATGTTTAGAGTACAACTCGTAGTTACTTCAAACACCACCTGTAAGTACTTCAAATGTAATCCGTAGGAGCTTTTGTGCTCAGAAAAAACTTGGTGCTTAGAGTACAACTTGTAGGTGCTTCAAACATCACTTGTAAGTGCTCAAAATGTAACTCGTATGTGATTCTCTTATAACTTGCGTGTGGTACGGAAAAACTTGGTGCTTAGAATACAACTAATTGGTGATCCAAGCACACTTGTAAGTGCTTCAAAAGTAACCCATAGGTCATTCTCTTATAACTTGTGTGTGCCACAAAAATAACCTGGTGCTTAGAATACAATTTATAGATGCTTTAACCATCGTTCGTAAGTGGTTCAGATGTAACCTATTAGTGATTCTTTTGTAACGTGTGTGAGCTACGAAAACAACTTAACTCGTAGGTATTTCAACCATCCTTCCTAAGTGCTCAAAATGTAATTTATAACTGCATCTCTAATAACTTGCGCGTATACTATAAAACTTGGTGCTTAAAATACAACTAGTAGGTTTTTAAAACATCACTTGTAGGTGCTTCAAAAGTAACCCATAGGTCCTTATAACTTGTGTGTGCTACAAAAGAAACTTGGTGCTTAGAGTAGAATTTATAGGTGCTTCAATCATCATTCGTAAGGTGTTCAAATGTAACCCATAAGTGTTTTTTTTCAACTCGTGTGAGCTACGAAAATAACTTAACTCATAGGTGCTTCAACCATTCTTTGTAAGTGCTTCAAATGTAACATGTAAGTGTTTGTTTTATAACTTGCATGTGCTACGAAAATAACTTGGTGCTTAGAGTACAACTTGTAGGAGCCTTTTGGTGTACATCAAACCATCAGAATCGAAAGTTGGCAATACGAACAGAATGGAGAAGATATTCAAGGATGATAGCATTGTTGGTGACATTCCAAACTCAACACTTGAAGCAGTTGAAGTTGTTAGATCCAAACAAACTATATCAGAATAAGAATTGTGTTTATACAGAGGGTTTACAGAAATTTACAGAGATTGAGAATAAGTGCAGACAAATTGAACTTATCATTATGAAATTTAACACCTCTTGGGAAAATAAATGACAACGAACAACGAGATAGAAAAGGATCAGAATTAGGAGAGATGGACGAACCGTGGGCTGAGACAGCGACATGATGAAGCGTCGTAGGTCCGAGGAAGCGGCGACGAGATGAAGCACCATAGGGCTGCTGAAGTGTTATAACCCGACTTCTTACCCAAAAAATATCCGCGTCATCCTATGTATTAATTGTATACATGAACTCAACAAGTTACAATTTTTAAGACAATGTATCAAATCTGAGCCGTAGATTAAACAATTTAATGACTGAGATTTTTTCTCACATAAATCTTTTTTTACATGTATATACAATAAATGAACTTAGTAGACCAAGAATATACATGTGTGTGTGGGGGGGGGGTTAGAATAATTTATTTATCAGATGAATTAAAATGTAATCAGTTTCCTCCAAATTTGTCTAAATTTAGACGTCTGAACCCCCATTGTTGTCAGGATAATTTTAACGCACTAAATGTGCACATTTGTCACATGCACGAGCAACACATACACTCATGAAAACATACCGTTGCAACAAACCAATTGAAATAAATATACAAAATAAACATTATTGGTTGAATGAATCCACGAAAAAAGATAATCATCATCATGTTATAAACATCACATACTACTTGTACAATAGTATTGGAAAATGTGTCAATTTTAAACTCGTTCATTCATGGTGAAAAAATAAAGGCCCTAACACTAAAAACTCTAACCAAATCAAGAAAAAATTCAAAAGATTTCTACAGCACAGCCAACAAAAGTTTTCAAAGTAAAAAAAAATACTATAGAATAGAAGAATAAGAGTCGAACTTACCACTTAATCAAATATTGCACCTCATCCACCTCAAAAGCTTTGCCAGGTTCATTGTCATCTCTCCCTCTTCTACCACCTTCTCCTTGTCGGAACCCATCAACTTCTTCTCCTTATCGAAGTTGGGTCAGTTTGACTCCTAAAAGTCAACATTGCCATCCACTGGAATGAAGTTGTGACTGAAATCAAGATTTAAATAATTTTATATTAATATGAAATAAATTATTTGTTTATGGGGTACCGTGATGACAGACACCCTTTCATGAAAAAAATAAATAAATTCGTGATGTTGAAAAATTAAAACATTTATTTTAAAACTTATGACTTGATTGGGAATAGCTTTTAAGAAAACGAATTATATCTTAAAACATTTCAGAAATCAAAAAAAATTGTGAAAAATGTAATTAAGGATATACCGTAAATGATATCTGTAGACCAAGAATATATACAAACACACATATATATATAAACATATATATATATATATATATATTTGTATATATGGTTAGAATAATTTATTCATCAGATGCATTAAAATGTAATAAGTTTTATCCCAATTTATTTAAATTTTAAAGTTTGAACACCCATTCTTGTTAGAATAATTTTAATGCACTAAATGTGCACGTCACATGCACGCGCAACACATAAACGCGTGAAAAATAAATCATAAAAACAATCAAATTGAAAAATATACAAAACCAATAATATTGGTTGATGAATCCGCGAAAAACGACAATCACCGTCCTATTATCAACATGACATACCACTTGTACAATAGTTTTGGAAGATATGTCCATATTAAACTCATTCGTTCCTGGTGAAAAACTAAATACCCTAAGACTAAATAATCTAACAAAATCATGAAAAATTAAATAATTTTTTACAGCACGATTAACAATAGATTCCACGGTAGAAAAGCAAAACTATAGAAAACATAGTAAGAACCCATTAGGTAAAACTGTTGACGTTATATCCAGTATTTTAAAAAAAGGTGAACAAAAGTCAAACTTACCACTTGATCAAGTAGAGTACCTACCCTATTTTTCAGCATCACCTGAAAAAATAACATAAGAATATTAGCCCTAGAAATTAGAGTTCTTATCTATAAAGAAGTAATATTCACATAATATTACTATTTCTTAATAGAGTTTTTCATAATATAATATTAATATGAAATAAATTCTTGGTTTCTGCGATCCCGGGTTGATAGAATCTCTCTTGTGCGAATATGAAAATCTATTCATGATTGTTGAAAAACGGTGACATTTGTGTTGAAATTTATGACTTGATTGGGTAGAGCTTATAAGCAAATGAATTATATCTAAAAACAATTCAGGAATCAAAGAAATTTATGAAAATTATAAATATGGATATACAATAAATGAACTTAGTAAACCAAGAACACAAACACATACAGTTAGAATAATTTATTCATCAAATGCATTAATATGTAATCAATATCCTCCAAATCTGTCTGAATTTCGAAGTCTAAAACCCCATTGTTGTTCAACTAATTGTTACGCACAAAACGTGCACATTTCTTACATGCACGAGCAAAACTTACACGTGTGCAAAAAAAAAAGTTAGAACAAAACAATTAATTTTTTTAAATAAACATTATTGGTTGAATGAATCCACGAAGAAGGATAATCATCACCATAATATAATCATCACATACCACTTATACAATATTTTTGGAAGATGTGTCCATTTTAAACTCGTCCGTTCATGGTGAAAAAATAAATGCTCTGACACTAAAAGTCTAACCAAATCAAGAAAAATCCTCTAGATTTCTACATCATAAGCAACAGAAATTTTCAAATAAATTTTTTATATAGAAAAGGAGAAGAAGAGTCAAACTTAACTCTTCATCAAATACTGCACCTCATCCTCCTCGTAAGCTTTGCCAAGATCATTTCCATCGCTCCCACATGTACTGCCTTCTCCTTGTATGAACCCATCAACTTTTCTCCTTGTCGAAGTGGGGTCAGTTTGACTCCTAGAAGTTAACATTGCCATCACACTAGAATGAAGTGGTGATTGAAATCATGATTTTAAAAATTTATGTTAATCTGAAATAAATTATTTGTTTTTGGGATCCCGTGATGATAGACACCTGGGAGATCATCGCCGTAACTCTCAAAGATACTATTTTAAGCCCTTTTTGCTTACTAACTACAATTAAGTAGATAGTGGAAAGTCGGGGTCATCCACAGAGACAAGGGATATTCCTAAGTGTTTGCTCATACAATGCTAAATATTACGCTAGATATATAGATATACATACATATAAAATCACATAAAGAGGGGGGGGGGTTTGGTTGGTTCCTCCTATGACAAGTTAAACAAATAAAACATACAATCATTAAACTAAGATTAAGTACGAATTACGGAGTTTTGGGGGCAATTGACTTATACTTCCAAGCCTTCTATCTATCACTGAACATATAACCTATTCAACACCTTTACAACTTGTTGTGAAGATAAATCTTCCATTCTTCTCTGACAATAGTTTACAAGAGTGAATTCCATATCTCTAGCTAAACCTCACTAATAACCCCTTTAGTCGTTTAATGCCTAAATATATCCCATTAATGTCACTAAGTTCAAAGAATAAACAAGCTTGGTAACACTTATAAACACTACACCATGTTTAAGCATTTAACCAATTCATGCATTTACATAAGATTAGCCAAGAACGTTCAACATTCATAAACCTCTCCTATTGAGCTACTGACTGGAAGTGGTCTCTCTATTTATTGATATGCGCGGCTGTGAACTTCTTTGTGAACTGCCGGCTGGGAGTGTATTTTGACCCTCCAAATGGCGTGGCCCATGCAATTCCTTGCTTGTTGCTGGCTGGAGCTGAGCATTAGGCCTTCTGATGGTGTGGCTATGCAAAAAAAATGCAAAATGTGTGCTTATTTTTAGATTATGATCTTCAAGGTGCACGGTTCATGCAATAGGGCATGGCCCATACTCATACTTAGACCCACGGTCACATTGAACAGCACGGGCCGTGCAATTCCTTCTAGCTCGTGCCGTTACTTAGGCACCACCAATTTGATTAGAAGTTGTCATGCAATAGAATAGGCCGCTCCAGTCTTCATCTTTGTCCGGGTTTCAACTCCTTTATTCTTGGCGCATTTCTATCAACTACAACGATTAAGCGCGTGGCCTTTAGTCTACTACCATCTTTGCAAATGGACTTCAAATATATGCTACCAATCTTGCGAATGTTTTTCTACTCCGAAGTGCTTATGAGTGATCTACAATGAAGCCCACAAAATAGGATCTAGATACTCGTAAGTACATAGCATCCATTAGGTCTAAATAATTCTAACAAATGATGGATTTATGCAAGAAAACCAATAAAGGCTATCAAAACCCCTTGTGATGTAAGCACAACTAAACCTAGCAATCAACCATACAAAAGTAACTAACATTTGTGCTAAATGCATTTGTTAACACATGCTTCTAGGTGCAGATCAATACCTTTACTCATCCTCGAGTAAAAAATAATGAGAAAAGATCTAAGCGGAACATAGCATGCAAAGAGTTCCCTAAAGCATTCAACATTTATTCATAGACTGCCCTAGTTCCCCTAAAGATATCAGAATCTCACAACCCACACTCCCTAAAGAAGATAAGATAACCTATCCAACCAATAATACCAATAAAAAGGTGAAGTTCACAAAGATGAGTGCGAAGCTAAGTTACTCTACCAAAATGACTTCCAAAAGACCATCAAAGAGAACCATAGGATTTTTCAATTCTATCATTTTGCCTAGGAGCCATTTGGGGTTTTTATCCTAGCATCTCACAAATGTTTCCTCACTTCTCATCTTTTCCACACCATGTCCTCTCACTTTTCCATTGGGTTTTCAACCTCTCTGGCCCTTTCCCGTTGTTGTCTAAGTTGCCCTTTCAGATTTTTTAATTAACCAGGTATTTATTTCATTTGATTTTTGAAATTTTCAATTTTTTGTATAGCACAAAATGCCCCAACGGTGGGCTTTATACTATGATGAAGATAAGTAAAAAAAATAACACAAAACACAAATGAATCTTGTTCAAATTCCTAAGTGCCTAACTACTCCCTCCCCCACACTTAAACCTTGCATTGTCCTCAATGCATTGTAAAAGTAGAAATCATAAATGGAGTAAGGAAAAATAATAAGCACTTACTCTTGGGACCTCGAGGGCCCGCTCTCATGCATCTCGCCCTTGCGCCTTCTCCTCATCTTTTCTTGCCTCAATCCTTGCCACTCAATGGAAATTAGGTCATAGAAGCTTTTAAGATTTGAAGCATGCATCCTCTCGATCAATTTCTCTATAGCTTCCTCTTGTGCATCGTCTCTCCTATCGACTATGAAAAAATCCTCCACTTCTTGCTAAATAGAATCCAACCTAACTCCCCAATCTCTCATGGTGTCATCCATAGTGTCAAGACTAGTCCCAAATTTCTCCATTTACAAGCTCATTTCTCCTACCGCATGACCAATCTCATGCACTATTTGGGTTGAACTCATAAGTTTTTCCCCAAAAGTGCAAAATTTGTCGAAGAAATTCTCCGGTAGGTTGACTAGGTTAGGTTGCACTAGAGGTTGGATTTCACCAACTTCTTCAATGTTCATGTTCGGGGCCGAGAGGGTGTTGTAGAAGAGCTTCTCGAACCTTGGATTGGGAGCTCGGAAGAGGTCATCTATGGTGCTGTCATGGTTAATGGACGTTTGTTTGGGTTGCGTAAGTACCATGAAGTTGCATACTGAGACACCACCGTACAACCAAATGAAGTGATCCTCCGAGGTAGTGGTGGTAATCATTGAGGCCCTTTCAAAATTATCCATTTTGTATCTCATCCTTGAAAGACCTAAGTTTTCCACCACTAAGCGAGAGAGAACGAAATATCCTATGTGTTTCACCAGATACCCAACCATGCCTCCCACAAATATCTTGCAGCCTTTATTTCTTTCTCGTGACAATGTACTCTTTCACGGTCTCCACCAAGTTGGGGTAGAAGTTTCACTCCGGAGTCATCGCCAAAGGATTTGCATGTCTCGGTTAAGGCATTGAGAAATCTCTCCATGGAAAAGAACTTTCATGGATAAGAGACAGTGCACGTACTACAAAGCTGGGTGGAATATTGCGATACTCTTGCCCAAGTGGTTTATCTCTGCTCCCGTCAAGTTCCACCAAAAGCTGCTCAACGAGAAAGGAAGCCCTTATCGGTGAGAATTTAGGATTTCCTTCTTGTACTTCCACTCGAATGCTCAAGAGACCTCCTAATGAATCATCAAGTATTCTTTATTGTCAATGGAAAGTGATTGTCCTCCTCGCGTCATTATCCAACGTTTGCTCCATGATTTCTAAAAATTCCAAGGTCCTCATAACGTATGTCTTGGATTGCATCTCTAGGAAGCCCTTTAGGCATATCCGACCTAGCAAGTAGGTGATGGTTTCAAGTGAGACTAGTGCTACCAGGGTCTCCTTGCACGCAAAATTTATGTCCAAGATTATCCTCTTTGGCCTAATAAGGTACTTCCATTTCCAGGACGCACTCCCAGTAATGTTGGCCAATCCCATGAACTCATCAACAATGTCTGGGTTAGAAAGAATAGGAGTGGCTAGCTCTTGCCTCCCAAATTTAGCTTAACCCTTCCCTTTTTCACCTCGGGAATTTGTTCCTTTCCTGGCCTGCTTCTTTTAGGACCCATTCTACCCTAACAAACGAAAGATGACAATGGAAAGAATACATAAGCATATGCATCAAAGATCAATTAACGAGAACCATTCTTCCTAAACACCCTACACATGGAAAATCATGTCATCTTAACACATAAACCATAAGCTTCCCCCACACTTAGTTTGATGCAAAAAAAAAACACATAACCTACATACTTCCCAAAAACATCAAAAAAATCTGAACTAATTCTTCCCATATACAACATAATAATGCTAAAGAAAGAAAGGAAACACAAAAGTTAGAAATATACCTGAAATTGGAGGTTGGTAGAAGAAAATCAAACAATAAATAGCAAAGAATACTTGCGCTTGAGAGAAGGTGTCCAATTTTTGAATTCCTCAAATTCTGAGGTGAGGGTGTGTGTTTTTGAAGTACTTATTGTTGGTTAAATGGATTTTATGGATGGGGGAAAGTAATCTGAATTCATATTTGGAGTATTAAAGATATTCTCTAAATGGGTTATTTAGGAGAGAGGCAAAAAGGGGTAGAAATGGTGTGGTCAAAAATAGAAACTTTTAGAGCAAAAGCTTTATGAATTAATGCTCAAGGAAGGTGTTAATTTTTGGTGTAGTACACTGACATTAAAAGCTTAGGGAGGAAGAAATCTACAGGAATGAGGCAGCAATGCTTGTTTTGGAAAAAATTTAAATATGTTAAAATTTTGTACTTCTTCTCGTTTGCATACTGGAACGAGGAAAAGGCACGACCCATGTCCTATGACGGCCTCGTGCCATTTTACCTTACATGAGCTATGTGCAATACACGACCCGTGCCCCCCAGCAACATAATTTTTCTAACACTATTTCGCCAAAATCCTATTTCCTTCTAACCACAAGCATGAGACTCAAACTTTAGATTCAACAATTAACCATAATTCCACACAAAATCCTTTGTCACACAAACACAAACATGCAAAATTTTAACTACCAAAAACATCAAAAAAAAAAGCAAGGGGAAACAAAGGATTTTTATTGTCGTCCTCACAATTTAATTTTCATGCATTCTACTTTAAACAAACCTATCATTGGGTCTCTAGAGTCATCATCCGCGACTCCACCGATGATGACATATTTGTGGAGAGGCCTCCACAAAGTGTCACCCTTACCTTCACGCTCCCAGTTCAAAATGGAGAGTGTACGTCCATCCTTAGCTAATGTTGAATCCTTAGCCATTTTTCGA